>JBDJHY011046262.1:0-18542 GCA_039654485.1 Withania somnifera
TACAAAGGAAAAAAGTGGAAAATAGTACCCAAAAAATGGCTTAAAATTTGCATAAAACACTCTTAGGTACCAATTTATCAGACCAAAAGTGCCAATAAATTGGCACCCCAGACTGTGGTAGGAATTGATTTATCAGACTTGTCAATTTTGTCATATTTTTCTGATTTATCGGTACTTGCCAATAAATTAGCATTTTGACTGATAAATCAGTCAAACCTGCACCAGAAAATACTTTCCTAAATTTCAATCGATTTTTCAAAAATGAAATGGAGTACAATTTTGATAAAAAATATGTATTTTAAGTAAGAAACACATTGTAGACTCAACAAAATCAACAAAATTGACATCAGAGATTATTTGAGCGAAAATGAGCCCCAACCAAGACTTAGCCAAAACTAAAATTCATAACTTTCGACATAATAACTAAAATCGAGCGCGAACACCTTGAGAAGCGTACCAAGGGTCAAACTAGCCAAAATTCACCATTTTGGAGCTGATGGAAGTATCAAAATTTCGATTTGACACTTTGAACACCAAAATAGTACTCAAGCTCCAACTTAGGCCTTGAACATAACTAAAATCCACAAATTGGCATAAAGTGCAACCAAAAATTCGAAACACAAACCTAAGGTCAATCTTTAGTTTGTTTTGAATTTTAGAGCTAACGACACTGTCAAAATTTAATTCTGAGCTTGTCTTGAAGAAAATTTTACTTCAGCTAACGAGTACTAAGTTTTAAGCTCTAAAATAGGAAATTTGAGGTATTTCTTAATCGAGCCGCCAGGGATTTGAACTACCGGTCCCAACAAGTCATAATTGACTTGGGGCAACTATAAAAATGGTCTAGAATGTAAAAAACAATGCTTATTTATCATAAATGACCCTGTGGGTCATTACAGATCCCACAAGAAATATTGTATTAAGTGTACGCCTAGTAGCAGTAGCTAATAGCCAGTGTTTCTTTCTAGAGATAAACATAAAATAAAAAGCGGGTTTATGTGTATAAAAGTGTCTGTTGTTAATGCTTGTGATTATAGAAGATTAAAGTGTATTGTTAATGTAGGTTCGTGTTCACCAGGGTTCATCAAGACTTTGGATAGTAAGCTTATACGATTGTGCAATTTTTTCTAAATTGTAGAGTTATGTATAGATCCAACACTATTTAGCTAAGTGTTTCTCAACCTTCAATCCTTGATAATTCTCTTTCAAACTGGGTTAGGGATGTGAAGAAGTGCGTTGTGCTTATCTTTGTAACTCAAGACGATTACCCTTGTGACAACAACAACCATTAGACGAGGGTTAATTCTCCAAATCTCTTCGTATAATCTCAACTACTAACTTTAACCACAAGGTTAGTTCTAGTTAAATCTAGGTGTGTTCTAGTGTTTGCAACCACTAAAAGTTATTTATTACATAGAGATTATGTTTATATGTTGGAATAGATGCAGAAACCATATGTAAATTACAATCATAATATAGTTTAACTATGGTTCACACAACCTTAGGGTTGGGGTTTTAGCCCTTCATTGATATCAACATACAATAATCAAACTGTAAATTAGTGAATAACATACCATGAAGTTAAACTTCCAGTTAATTGCATAATGATGATCAAGAAGTTCTACACCTACGTTCTTGAAAGAATATGATTATCAAAACCCTAAATTCACAAGTCTTAAGTATCTCTTTAAAAGTCTATAAAAAATCCTTCTGAAAAAGTCTTCTAAAAAATACATTAATCCTGCTATTTATAGAGTATACATATAAGTGCAATATCAAAAACTTGGACTAGGCTTATGTTCAGCTTGGGTGAAACCTCAGACGAAACTCTTGGTGAAAGATGGACCGTCTGTCACTTCCCTTATACAGGGGACTTAACATGAGGAGAAAGCTTTGGGTGAACTGTCTCCAAACAAATAAAATGTCAGTTTGAGCCACTTGGGTATTAGTCTTCATAAAATGAAGCATTCGTTGGATAAAGGGATCAGGAGAATCATCTATTTCTAGAAGGTTCATTTGGTCCGTCATCTATCTGGGTCCTTTTAACTAGTTTCATTCCAGTTGGCAGGTTGGTTTAGATAAGCCGTCTGCTGACAGGTGAACTGACTCTTCATTATGCAAAACTTTCGCTTTTTTACAATTCCTCCAAACTTCCTCATATCGACTTAACCCTATAAATACTCAGTAAAAGCATTAAAACACACTATTGTTACTCAATAGCATGCTCTATTTTTAGGGTTTTAAGTGAAATATGTGACATAAAATACCTTCACATCAACACCCTCAACCTAAAACATTTGCTTGTCCTTGAGAAAAAAAAATTTGTACATATCAAACACTTAAAACACCCATAGTACATAACTCATCTCTACATAATCACTCATTGGGAATCATATCATATTGCTAACTTCATCTATTCACACACTGCAACTTTTTCGAGTGAAATATTGAAACTTCTTTCACTAGGCTTGTATCCCCTAAACTACAACATTAACTTATTCATAATTCATCAAAGTATCAACTTGCTCTCACAACAAATGAGTCCCACACACAATGAGATGTATTTACATTGGGACTAGGAAAGTATCATCTCACACTCAAAAGGAAACCTAATTGTACACAAAATAGCCATAGGATTTCCCTTATCAAATACAACTTAGTTTTTGGTAGGATGACCTAAATCAGGTCAGGATTTTTTGGCTTATAATATCGGTTTGAGTGCTAGTAGGGCATCATTTGGGAACTTAGCGACTGACTCAGTTTTGTTCTGTTACCCTTCTTTTCCTCCTCCATCATTTTCTTCTACAATCTTCTTTTCCTTAATACTTGGTTGTGAGTCCCTTTTTATCTCATTTTCTTTTCTTTTTATTAATTTTCTTTTGTAAGAGAGTTTCATGCTAGCCACCCTCAACCTAAATTCAAACTTAGGTTGAAGACACATTACTCACTATCGGACTAGGGCCAAGACAGACTAATTACCACATAGCGGTATTCTATACCACGCTACCCTAAACTTAAGTTATAATGCGTAAATCTAGGTTCAAAATATCCAATAAGGAATCAGGGCCATAACAATAACCTCTCATTTTCATTCTTTTCTTCTTAGGGGTAATTCAACAGTTGGTTTCAGTAAGGTATTAAAGGGTTCAACTTTGAAATGCAATACTTTTTTGGTGACTCTTTAAGACTTTAATGACTTCTCAAATAAGGCCTAGGATTCTTTTCATATCATCCTATTTTCTACTTAGTTACAGTTTGAACTGGGTTAGTTTTAGATATTATATAAATCAAAAATATTATACGAAATCACTTTTCCACACATTAAAGTATATACTCATTTCAATTCAAACTTGTTAAGCAACTAGTTCAGGGAAATACAAACCCAATCAATCATGCCCTTACTATATAACAGTTCAGAATGAAATATAGTCAACACTTATAGAATCCAATAAAATATCTTAATGCTAAAATTCGCTTATATTCATGGGTATCAATGTTTAATGGAATACATCAAAATAAATAAATAAAAATAACATAACAAAAATACATCAAAATACACCTAACATGCCAATTCTCTTAGATAGCTTACCTAAGGGAAAAGATTCTGGAAACAAAACAAATAAAATACAAGGTACACCTCTTTCCTAGACAGAGACGGTCATTATCCCTTATGCACAATAGATAAAGTGTAATAAAATATAAAGAGAAGTCTACCTCGATGTTTCCAGGAGTTGGGTTGCCTTCCAATAACACTTGATTTAACCCTGTGGCATGATAAAGTTTGCATGCTTTCTTAGGCTACCTCAAGTAAAATCCTCTCCAAGAAGTGCATTATCCTGATAGACTCGTGGAATTTCTTAAGCCACTTCCCATTTACATTAAACCTTCTACTCTTTTAATTTTTCACTTTTACTTCTCCTGATGGAAAAACTGTTGTTACCAGGTACGGGCTAGACTATTTTGACTTTAGCTTCCCTGGGAATATATGTAATTATTAATTGAGCAGTAAAATAAGATCTCTTGGGTTGAAATATCGCTTCTCAATCCTTTGAAACATGATACTTCTTCATTCTATCCTTGTATATTAATGCCCTCGCATAAGCGTTGGTATGAAACTCATCCAATTCATTGAGTTGGTCAAGTCGTAGTTTGGTGGTTGTATTCCAATCCAAATTCACCTTTTTCAGGGCCTATGCTGCCTTATGTTTGAGTTCTATGGAAAATGATAGGACTTTCTATATACCAGTTGAAAAGGAGACATAACTATTGATGTTTTAAAGGAAGTTCTATAAGCCCACAAGGTGTCATCCAACTTATGGGACCAATCAGTTTTGGTGCCATTCACTGTCTTAGCAAGGATTGACTTGATTTCTCAATTGGACACCTCTACCTAACCACTAGTTTGAGGATGATACAGTATTGCCACCTTGTGTTGTTTCACCCTACTTAGCTAATACTGCTCTAAAGGCCTTATTGCAGAAATGCGAGCCTCTATCATAGATAATCACTCTTGGGATCCCAAATTTAGTGAAGATGTTTTTTTGAAGAAAATCCATGACCCTCTTTCCTTTTTTTTTCAGGTAGGGTGATAGCTTCAACCCACTTTGGTACATAATTAATAGCCACCAGGATGTACTATTGAACATAGGAATTGACAAAGGGCTTCATGAAAGCAATTCCCCATGTGTCAAAAGCTCAACTTCTAGGATGGGAGTCAATGGAAGTTCATGTCTTCTTGAAACATCACCTAGAATCTGGCATTGGCAACATGAATTTACAAACTCTTATGTATCACAATATAATGTAGGCTAAAAGTAACCACACTATAAGGTTTTCTGTACAGTCCGGGCACTCCCATGATGCCCTCCAACTGGTGGTGAATGACATGCTTCAATAATATATCCCATTTCCACTTTTGAGATACATCATCATATCATACTATTAGCATATAACCTGAATAAGAAAGGCTCATCCCAAAAGTACTGTTTGGCATCATGGAGGAATTTGCGTCTTGCATGCCAGTCCAAGCCCTCTGGTATAATGTTGCTAACTATGTAATTTGAATTATACATAGGATGGAGCCTTATTGTCTAAATAGCCAAGACACTTTTATCAGGGAAAGCACTTTAATTGTGCATCCACCTTTTCTTGCCCATTTGCTTCCCATCTTGAAAGGTGATCAGCCACTTGGTTCTCACACCCTTTTCGGTCTATTACCTAAAAGTCAAATTCCTATAGTAGTAGTATTCAAAAGATTACTAAGGTTTATCATCTCTTTTTTCCATTAGATACCTCAGGTCTGCATGATCAGTATGCACGACCACAGAAGGTAAGATCTAAATTTTTGAAATGCATAAACCATAGCCAGCATCACTTGCTCAATAATAATGTAGTTCTTTTGAGCCTCATTCAAAATCTTTCTGGAATAATAGATAGGATGAAAATCTTCTCCCTTTTCTTCCAAAGTACATCTCCTAGTGCTACACCGCTAGCATCACACATCAACTAGAAAGGCTCTACCTAATTCGGTCTAACCATGACCAGTACAGTGATCAGTCTTTGTTTGAGACCTTAAAAGGCTTCCAAACATGCTTCATCAAACATAAAATTTACCTCTTCTCAAGGAGTTTGATAGGGGTCATACAATTTTTGAGAAATTCTCGATAAACCTCTGGTAAGCAGCTGTGTTAGCCAGGAAGCTTCTTACCCCCTGAAAGAAATTGGTGGAGGTAGCTTTTCAATCACCTCTACTTTTGACTTATCCACCTTAATACCTTTTTTCTGAACCCTGTGCCCTAGGACGATGACCTCTTTGAACATAAAGGGAACTTCTCCCAATTAAGGACAAGATTCAATTCAATGCATCTTTGTAAGGCACTGCCCAAATTAGTTAGGAAATCCTTAAAAGTGTCACCTACTATAGAAAAGTCATCCATGAACATCTGTCATAGAAAACAGACATCATGAACCTTTGAAAACTAGTAGGGGCATTGTACAATCCAAAGGGCATACATTTAAAGGAGAATGTTCCATAGGGATGTATGAATGTTGTCTTTTCCTGATCTTCAAATGCAATGTCAATATGGTTATATTCAAAATACCTGTCTAAGAAATATACAGCCTCGAACAACCAGGCAGTCCAATATCTGATCCATAAATGGCATAGGAAAGTGGTCATTTAGAGTAGCAACATTCATCTTCTGGTAATCCATACAGATCCTCCACCTAATCTCCGATCACTGTGGATTAGCTCATTTCTTTTGTTCACAACCACTGTCATGGCTCCTTTCTTTTGTACACACTGAATTTGACTCACCCATTTGCTGTTTGTAATTGGGTAAACAACCCTGGCTTCCAATTATCTAGTAATCTCTTTTTTTTACCACATATTGCATAGGTGGATTAAGTCTCATCTGGTTCTCTCATCTAGGTACACTATCCACCTCTAACTCTATATGATGTAGGCAAATACCTGGTGGAATATGATGATATCTCTAATTTTCCAACCAATCGCCTTCCTAAACTTTTTAAAAATATAGATCAAGGATATGACCAGCTTCTCCACCAAATGTTCCAAGATAATAACTGGTAAGGTGTTGTTAGTTCCTAGAAAGTCGTACCTTAAATATCGGAGGTTCTTCGATTGATGCTTTTGATTGCGGCATCAACTTGTTTTTTAGGTCTCGTTTGAGATTTCTTATCTCATATGAGTACGACCCTCCCTAATTAAGGCGTTCACAGTTTCCTCACAACCCTCCATGTTGTCACCATCATAGTTCATCACAACTGCTGCTAATGGATCAATAAACAATTTACCATCATCCTAGGGTTATTTAACTTCATCCCATTTAGCCTCAATAACGGTAACTACATTCATATCTCTTGTCTTCTTCAAGGATTTGCATATGTTGAATGCTACCTCTTTAGTGTTTAATCAAAATTTCATCTTTCCTCTCTCAACATCCACTCAAAGCTTTTCAGGTTGCTAAAATTGTTCTACCTAGAATGATGGGCACCTCGAAGTCAACATCTAAATAAAGGATAACAAAGTCGGTCGAAAAGGTGAGATTGTTCACCTTAACCAGAACATCAAAAAAAATTCTTTCTGGTGTCTTGACTGATTGATCTGCCATTAATAGCCGCATAGACGTCGGTTTGGGGGCTCCTAAGCTCAATTTCTTATAGTTTTCCAAAGACATCAAATTGATACTGGCTCCTAAATGGCACAGTGCTAGAGAAAAATAGAAGGTTCCGATGGTACAAGAATAGTGAATGCTCTCGGGTCTTCCTTCTTTTGTACCATTTGGAATGGGATGATATAGCCCAACAATGATGAAAGTTATTGTCAGGCCAAAAACTGATGGTTCTTTTCTTAGTTACAACCTCTTTCATGAATTTAACATAACAAGGCATCTGCTCAAGTGCTTCCACCAATGAGACATTCATCGACAATTATTGAAACATGGTCATAAACTTCTGAAAGCATCCATCCTCGGCCTTCTTTTTCATTCTTTGAGGAAACGAAGGTGGAGGTCGAGGCATTTCAGTTAAATTTCCTGGCTCTATCTTACCTACGTCAAGCACAAGGCTCTATTCCCTTTGTGATCTATTCACTTTACTTCACTCAAATCTTCTAGTGTGGTTGACTGTTCGGTTGTCCTGGTCGTTTCTCTAGATGGATCCAGACCAACAAATAACTTGCCACTGCTTGAGGTGATATCCATACAATGGTTGTGTCCCTTGGAATTATATGCCTGATTACTTCCCTTCTGATGGTTCAAGAAGCCGGACATCTGCCCTATCTGAAACTCTAGTTGCTTTATCGACACTGAATGTTATTCAACCACTTGATCAGTATTTAAAATCTTCTTATTTATTGCTTCCAAGATTTCACCAGAAGACTCTACTTTCTGAAGTACCATGGCCAATATTTCTTCCACCCTCGATTTATTAGTTCTTACTCTCGCTGCTCTATCTTCCAGTAACCTCCACTCTTCTTCTGCTTATATGTGTATTTATTCCTCCAATTGTATGCACTCTGTTATGGTAATCATTGATCCCTTTAAAATGTTTTTTATTTGGGTTTCAACCTTGGGTTCCGTGATGAAGCCCCCTCTATTTCTGTAGGTATTAGCTTCTTGTTCAGATTTTGACTCGATGCCATCAGATTCACCTTCTTCATGAGATGTAACAACCTTCACTTTCCCATAGCTACCACCTAGCACTTTTTTTTACGTCAAATAAATCTGTATTCTCAAGTGGGCTATAATCTAGCTCATCCTCTCTTTGGTGTTGGTCTACCGACATAATATCATTCCTGGCCCCACTAGATATTTTAGACTCTCTAGTGTGCCATCCTCTCATATTTTTAAGTACCATGTCCAACTTTTGGGTCACCTGAGCATAAGTGCACAACATCTAGGACCCTCTATTGATTCCTTCCATAGCTAATTTCGAAGGAGCATTCAGCGCACATTAAAATGTCTCCTTCAAGTAGTTATCTCCCAACCCATGTGTGGGACACTGCTTGAGCTTCTTATTAAAACTTGGCCATACTTCATAAACTAGTTCATCAGGCTTCTGCCTAAAGTTTATTATCTCATCCCTCAGTACAAGCATCTTGGAGAGGGGAAAGAACCTTTCTAGGAAAGCCTCTTTTATCTCCCCACAATTTTCTATGTAGTCAGGTGGTAGATCATCTAGCCACATAGCATCTTCTCCACTCAGTGATAGTGAAAAGCCTCAACTTGATAGCCTTCCGGCTAACTCCAGGAAAGTTATAAGACTTGCAAATGGTAGTGAAATTCTTCAGGTGCAAGTTTGGTTCCTCACTAGCAACTCCTCTGACTAGACCTTTCATGGTCAATAATTGTATCATTGTGTTAGTAATGTTGAATTTGCTGCTCGGAGCTAACTGGGGTAGATGATTTACCCAGTAGCACCAGACCTTTCAAGGTCTGTATCATCTTCATCCATATACACCTCTTTATGCCTCAAAGGTTGAGGTCTACGGGGTGCATCTGGATGATTTGCTCCTCGTTGTGCATCTTTCCTGTGTTGTTCAGGGTCAGGTAGAGCTGTGTTATCTAGCCTATTCATTCTTGAAAAAATTCTTGATATCTCAGGATCGAAAGGAAACAGAGATAATTCTAAACTCAGAGTATTTGGCATGGACTACTTGTGCCCTGCAGTAGACAAAAATAGCATAAAATGTGTAAATTAGAAATAAACCTAATAATCACTATACTTAGATTTCATCGATAACCTTATTCCCTGGAAACGACACAAATACTTGATAATGATCAAAATACACGTTCGACTGAAGCATAAAAGATCATTATTCAACTATAGAACCCAACTAGGTTGGGGTTGATCCCACAGGGAATATGGTATTGGGGGTACACCCAGTAGATATAGCTAATAGTTGGTGTTTCTTTCTAGCAATAAATAAAAAGTAAAAAAAGGGTTTATGTTTATAAAAGTGTCTGTTGTTGATTCTTGGGATTATAGAATGATTCATTAACCTAGGTTTGTGTTCACCAGGGTTAAACAAGCCCTTGGATTGTAATCTTATACAATTGTGAAATCTTTCCCAAACGTAGAGTTACGTATAAGTCCAACGCGATTTACGCAAGTGTTTCTCAACCTTTAATCCTAGATAAATATCTTTTACACCAGGTTATGCCTGTGAAGAGTGTGTTGTTCTTATCGTGATAACTTAAGACGATTACTCTTGCTGCATTGGCAACAATTAAATGATGGTTAATGCCCCAAATCTCTTAGCATAATCTCAAATACTAGTTTTAACCTCAAGGTTAGTGCTAGTTAAATCTCGGCGTGTTCTAGTGTTTGCAACCACAAAAAGTCATTTATTACATATAGATTATGTTAATACTAATAGATGCAACAACATATGTAAATTACAATCCTAATGCAGTTTAACCCATGGTTCCCACAACCCTAGGGTTGGGGTCTTAGCCCTTCATCGATATCAGCATACAATAATAAAACTATAAATCAGTGAATAACATACCACAGAGTTAAACTTCCAATTAATTGCACATTGATTATAAAAGAATTCCATACTTTTGTTCTTAAAAGAATATGGGTATCGAAAAACCTAAATTCAGAAGTCTTAAGTCTCTCTTTATAAGTCTATCAAAAATCCTTCTGTAAAAGTCTCATAAAAACTACATTAATCCTGCTATTTATAGAATACGGTGTAAGTGCAATATCAGAAACTTGGACTGGGCCTCCGTTCAGCTTGGGTGAAACCTCAGATGAAATAGCTGGTGATAGATAGATCATCTATCACCTCTCTTATACAGAGGACTTAACATGAGGTGAAAGCCTTGGGTGAACTATCTCCAAATAGACGGAACATCTGTTTGAGCTGCCAAGGTCTTGGTCTTCATCCAGTGAAGCACCCATTAGACAAAGGGATCAAGCGAATAGTCTATTTCTAGAAAGTTCATTTGGTCCATTGTTTATCTGGGTTCTTTTAACCAGTGTCATTCCAGTTGGGCAGTTGGTTTAAACGAGCCATCTGGTGACAAGAAAACTATCTCTTAATTATCAAAACTTGCCCTTTTTTGTACAATTTCTCCAAACT
The DNA here is from genome assembly GCA_039654485.1 of Withania somnifera. Taxonomy (NCBI): domain Eukaryota; kingdom Viridiplantae; phylum Streptophyta; class Magnoliopsida; order Solanales; family Solanaceae; genus Withania; species Withania somnifera. The sequence goes on from JBDJHY011046262.1 coordinate 10,613, forward strand.
TCCTCATATCGACTTAACCCTGCAAATACTCTGTAAATTCATTAAAAACTATTGTTACTCAATAACATGCATTATTTATTGATTCAAGTGTAATATATGACATAAAATACCATTACATCAAGAAACAAAACCTCTCATAAACCTAGCAATATTCTCCTGCTTATCTGGAAAGATAGGCAAAGCATGTCTAGACAACTCATAAATACGAGATACATACTCAGAAATAGTCATCCCCTCCTACCTCAGCTCATCAAAATATCAACATAGATCATGTCTCACACTACAGGAAACATATCTGCACAGAATTTTGAGTGAATATTTCCTAAGTTATGAGAGGAGACCCAACTGATCTAGAATTAGTTTAAGAATGCCACCACTTTCGGGCTAGCCCTTAAAGATATAAAATTGTATAATCTACCATATGCGTCTTTACAACCCAATACTCTAGAGTAGCTTATAGCAAGTGGTCAGAAACTCATATGGGTCCTTAGTTGCCCACCCTGATACTGCAGTGGTCCATATTTTTAAACATCTTATACTGTTGTTGCAGCTAATCTAAAATCTCAACAACGACTATACCTGTAACTACAAACCCTAGAATGTAGAGCTTATGAACTTGATGTGCAATCGATGGTGCCCCACCAACTCTTGAACTATTGGCAGCTGTTCTTTGGGACCTAAACCTCGGGTGGCTGATCTACCTGAACTAGAATCACTAATGAATGGCCCACTATATCATTAGCTCTTAGAATAGCATGTGATCTGGGTTCAATACCCCGTCCTTAGTTTGCAAACCATGAGGCATGTTGCCGCGTGCCATGCTCTCAAGCACCCCAATATAATGACCCTAAAGGTTACTTTTATATTTTCTAAGTATTGTGATCATTTTTCCCTTCCCGTGATTATATCAAACTAAGTGTGGTTCCAAGGTTGGTTCAAGAAAGGAATGAGTTTGATATAGAGTTTTTTGAATTTTGACTTTAAAGCTCCTAAGTGCAAAATACGGAAATCTGAGGGTCATCTATAGTTCAGGGACCTCCTATCATAAATCGGTTAGTTCCATCAGCTCTAAAATATCGAGCTTTATCTAGTTACACTCTTGGTTCTTATTTTAGACCTCCCATGTGAGTTTGAGCATTTAGACGGGCTAAAGTTGAAGTTTAAGTGAAATAGTTGACTTGGGTCAATATTTGGTCTTAGAGTGCTCAGATCAAATATCTTATGATTCCATTTGATTCAGGAGGTGTATTTGGGCATATAATGCAGTCTTTTATATTTTTTGTAGGCCCCAAGGGAGTTTTGGTATTTCTGAATTAAAGTTAGTTTTTGAGCCTTAAACGAGTAAATTATTTAGCCTTAAATAAGTATCAGGTCACGGATACCTCATATGCATTATTTGATGGTTCTGTTGAGTGAAAAATGTCAATTTTATGGGTTTGCATATATGGTTTGGTTGCACGAGGTTCTTAATGAGCCCTAATGGTCCATTAGAAACCTTGAGTGTTGTTGTTGTCCTATTTGGCCACCTAGGCGCATCACCACATTCACAGTCCTTTGTTGCATTCGTGGTGAGTATCCTTTGCATTCACGATCTACTGTTCGCATTTTATAAGGGTATTTTGTCTTGGGAATATCAATCATGGGGTGGGAGTGCAATCACAATATCGCAATGTGTTAAATTTTCTGGAACTATCATGATCATGCCCAGGTGCCACATTCGTGGTGAAGCTTGCACCTACATAGTAAAATTAAACCCCCAAACTATTTCAATTTCTTTTTAAAATAGATCAACTTCCACTCATTTTGGTCAAGGTTAGAGGAGAGATTTTCAAGTATATCACTTGGATAAATTTTCCAAACACATTATCATTAATCCCTACCCATTTTAACATGATTTGTTCATTAAATTTCAAGGTTTTTGAACTCAACAACTGAGTTTTCATGTATGAACTCAAAAATTATAAAACCTTAATTTGAATATGGAAATTGAATGGGTTTTTGTTCAAACCTGATAATTGGATTCCCCAATATTTGATAATATATTTTTGCAATAAAATTTAAATTTTGATATTGTGGGCCCGGGTTGGAATTTTTATTAGATTGTTAAATATCCATATTTTGGTGTTGACTGCTGTTATATTCTTGTATGTAATATGTTGTGAGTAGACTTTGTTCGTTTGGAGGCTATCTGAAAGCATAAAATGCTTGAGTGGATTAGTTCTTCAAAATTAAAGCAAGTTGAGATTTAATGTCTTTCTATAATTTTTTAACAACTGCTTGCTAGTTGACTTGTTTGCTTGGGATAATATGGGTGCTTGAGGAAAATCTAGTAATTGTCTATCATGCAAGCTTTGTAATGAATAGCGGGGAAAATGAACATACTTGATAAACTGTTAAACCATGATCATACTTGATAAATTATTGAACCACAATCTTACTTGATGAATTATTGAACCTTGATCTTACTTGATGAATTGTTGAACTATGATCCTACATGATGAATTTGTTGATTCATGACCTTTCTTGAGTTGTATTGTAAATTATCTATTCAAACATGTTGTTCGAAACAAATACTTGAATAAGATTGAGGTCTAATTATATATACATGTCGATGAAAATTTTCATGAAAAATGGAAATATTAATATTGAATATTGATGTCGGCGAGGCTAAATTCAAAATGGCTTGTGTATTAAATTGAAATCCATTTTGTGATACTTTCTATGGTTGATTTTTAATGATTATTCATTAATGAAACTTGACTATGAACCTTTAGCTATGTCTTGATCGTATCATCCTACTCCGTTGATATTGATTTGGTTGGCCATGGAGCCTAAATTGAGATTATGGTAAAGACACAGTCGAGATCCTGTTCGGGTGTCTATATTTTGATTATAGTATTATATTGATGTAAAGACATAGCCGAGACCTTGACTATGTTATTGGAATGGCATTACTGAGACCTTGACTGGGTGCCTATATCACTGGACAGACACAACTGAGTCTCAGGTCGGGTGTCTATATAGCTGAAAAATATAGTCAAGACCTTATCAGGATACCTAAATTTGAATAATTGATATTGGGTAGTTTCAATAAATCATAAGATATATCCTATTCTTGTTATTTTTTGGCTTTAGACCCTTGTTGATGCCTTTATTTATTGCCGAAGTTAGATTTTCGTGATACTTTATCCCTTATTGATGATTTCATTGTTGTTGAACTTGACTTTGTAAGCTTTGTTTCCATTATATGACTTAGAGATTTGGTGTAACTCTATGTACTTGTTTGTAATTGTATATATTGTTGCTGGGTTGTTATATATAATTATTTGTTGGTTGTAGAAATTAGAGGCCTTTGTTTCTAGTTATAGTTAGCTAGCTGAAGACGCTACTTATTACTATTGTTTTGTACTCACTCCTTGTATTTTACAATTTTGTGTAGGTATTGAGCCCTAGACTTAGTATTTACCTCTTTTCCACTATTCCAGAAGCATCTCAAGGACTCAAAGGTAGCCGATTGTCCTTCCATCAGTTGCCGAGGATTCCTCATTATATTTTTTTCTAATGTCTTTACTTTATAAAGTCTTAGTGTTATACCTTTGAGTTTCATTGTAATTCTTATTAAAGTCTTGTAAACTCTGGCTACATGGTTTTGGTATTTATGCGAACAGACTTCCATATTAATTGCCTTACTTGTGTATTTATTTTCTGTATTTTAATTAGTTCTCGTTGGCTTTTATTTGTGAGTTAGGCTGACCTAACGGGTGGGAAGGTAGGCGCCATTACATTTGATTTTGGGGCGTGAAAATTTGGTATTAGAGCTCTAGGTTCATAGATCCCACTGTATACAAGCCAAGTTTAGTAGAGTCTCGTGGATCAGTGTAGAGATGTCCTCCACTTATTTTTTGTGAGGCTACATATCTTTAGGAAAACTTATTATCCCTTCTTTCATTCTACTCTAGCGTGGTTGGTTTAGTGTTGAGGTCTTCCGTGTTCTCTCAATAGATGACTGGATTCAAGGCTTCTGAAGACAGAGGCCATTAGATTAGATTTGTACCATCTACCTGTGGAATGGGTAGAGGTAAGGGCAAGGCGGAGGTAGAGCACACAAAGTTAGACTAGTTGGAAGGAGTGCTACAGCAGCCTTTCCCAAGCCTGAGTATGAGAGGAAAGAATATATAGCACCGCAGCGGGTGTCACCACACATTATATACAGAGCACCTTACTGAGGATTTTGAGTTCACTTGAGAGGATTGAGTCGAGAATGGGCTTCCATGGCAATAGACCCCGTACTTCTCGATAGTTTTTAGGTGTCTTGTCAGGAGACTGTGGGTTTTTTATAGTGGTATTCTATTTCAGTATTATGTTTCAGTACATCCTACTATGTCTTCACCCAGGATTGTTCATGTTGGACGAGGTTCATTCAGTTCAGGGTAGAGTTCTCATAGGTTCTAGAAGAGGGTTTCAAGTCATGGTGGCCATTCAGGTCCTTTAGGTTTTCAACAGCAGACCCTCGAGAATAGGTGGTCTTATTGTTATGATGATTTGGGCATTTTATGAGGCATTTTCCCATTTGGATATCGAGAGTGGTACCATTGACTTCTCAGGATTCACATGCCCCAGCTACCACACTTAGATTATGTTTCACTTGTGGTGCTCCAGGTCATCTTATGAGACAAGTGTCCCCGTTATGTTCTAGAGAGGATTCATTGGAGGCATTCAAATTATGGTAGCCATCCTGATCTCATGGGCCCATCACAACAGTCTACTACTTTTAGGTGTTGTTATCATTGGGGTAAGCCAAGTCACTTGGTGAGGTCTTGGTCATGGTGTGGTCAGGGGCTTTCTAGACAGGATACACATTATCTTGCATGGGCCCATGACCTATATTTTGGAGCGGTTGTTCATCAAGAGACATATTGGCTTGGAGACAACGGAGCACTTTGTAATATTGGTCCAATTAGTCCTAAGACCGATATTTCTAACATGACTTTTATAGGTATGATTCTTGGTTTTCCTCGACTTTTTTTGCTGTAACTGATTCAGGGATACTATTTTCTATGTGTTTTCAACTTTACATCTGATCTAGATCAATCATGTGTGTACCCAGGTAGTTCTTTCTATAGTAGTGAGTAAGATATGTGGATCCTATGTGTATATTTTATTGAGTCGTAATGTTAGGATACATTTTCTCTTTTGGATATGGTGTGCTTTGATGTAGATGTTATACCAGAGGTTGTATTTATTTTGGGGGTGTAACCAGGCTATGTCTTTTTGATTTTATTAAAGAGGATTCGAGAAAGGCGAAGGTCTCACTTTAAAAAGAAAAGAAGTTATAATTCAGGGTTATAGAGGGCAACAATGCTTTTTAAAAGATTTTTGGGTAACAACGATGGTTTGGGAAGTATGATTGAGAGATCACCAAAGTCATGATATTATGTTTGCATTATATTTATATTCCAATTGGTGGTCTGTGGGAAATGTGTTGCTTTTTGATAAATCAGGTATATTTGGAATTATATATGTAATCAATCATGTATTGAATAAAGAGGGAGTTCAAATATATAAGGTCTTTGGATGATTTGAAGGGTCTTATTTTGGTTGCTACAGATGTGATGCCTTGAGTAAGCTAAGGGGGGATCCTAGTGGCTAATTATGGGTGCATTGTTTGTTTTCCTAAGAGTGTGCTAATATGAGGACTAATTTAAAATCATGTGTTCACCTTAACAGTTCTGGACTTGTCCGAGCTACTTGGTAAATGGGATATCAAGAACTATACCAGGTCTTTCTCGCAGTTTAGTTAACCGAGAAAGTGTTAAATAGTCCAATTTACATTATTAGAGGTAGATTTATTCATAGCGGGTACTTAAGACATAATTTTGACATGTTTTTGGTTTGCCTCAATATTCTTTAATCGTTAGTCAGTTTGCTTGTGGGGTTGTATTTGTGATATTCTTGGGATTAAGTATGCTTTATGGGTTTTCTCTATTGATGACATTATTCTACATGCTTGTAGTTGATTCATGGTGGTGGATCGATCACATCATTCCTATAAGGTACCTTGGAAAGACATGATGAGATAACAAATCTATTTGTGATAGGCTATGGTCGAGTAGGCATTAGCCATGAGAGTTTCCAGGTTTCTATTGTGTTTAGGGAGTTTTGTATTCATGGTAATAGTGAAACACAAGTGGTGTGGTTGTTCCTCACAATTTTTTATGTTTACATCAGTGTGTTGTTGACTTATTTTTTATTGGTTGACTGTGGTTTACTTTCCTTTATGTATTAGTACACTCCATACTAGATTTTCTCTTTGGACTCTATTTGTGTTACTACCTAATAGGTGGATTCTTAGTGGTGGATCAGGCAAACCAATCTTATATTATGATCTCTTTAAGGGGTAGTGATTGGACTTTCTTAATTCTTGTGGATATGGTAGATTTGATGTGTTAGCGGGATGTGAAATAACTTTCTAGTATTTCCATGAAGGGTGAGTTATAGGGGCATATATCAATATCGATGGTTGTGTGAGATCACTACTAGAGTGGTACTTCTGGCATCATGCTTTGATTAATGAGTAGACCGGTTTCATGATGTTTTAGTACTTTGCAAAGTAGTTCAGTTGTTGCAATCATCTTTTGATGTTCGGGACTGAGGGTATCTCCAATGTGATTATTAGTGTCTAGCTAATTGTTATGGATTATTGTTCAGTCTCTTGGTTCTGTCTTGACCTTGTTTAAAGTTTAAAATGGAAGAGTTTTTGACTATTCATGAGTTACCTTTTATTTCTCTTTGTTAGTAGGTGTTCATTTATCATTAATAGAATGTAAGATTGCGGAGTTATTTTCTATGGTTAGAATGAATGTTTGATTATCAATGGAATTCATTAGGGGGCTCTTCCTTCATTTCTTCCTCATCAAAGGTATTATTTCATTATGGAGTGGTACTTCAGTTTTTGTGTAACTCTTATAAGCTTAAATATCTTGATTGAATATTTCTCTATTTGAACCCCATCTAAGAAAGATGGAGTTCTATCAGTTTAGTTTGTTAATCATTGAGTAGCCTTGTTTTGGTGTGGTGGAAGAGAAGTGGATTAAGTTGGGTTGATACATTGGATAATTATAGGAGGATCGCGGGAGAGTTTATTTTACTTGTGGTTTGAAAACTAAGAAATCAAGATTTGGGGTTGGATATTTGTGGATAGTTTTGTCATGTCATCATCTGGAGAAACTTTTGTCAAGGCAATATGTGTTTAATGTGTTTTCGGGAAAAGTTTCACAATGGAAAGGTAATGACATTTATCTTTGAGTCTTGATGTCTAAATCATGAAAATTTAATTGATTAGGTTAAAGGAATGATGTTAGCCATGGGTCATGCAGTTTCGATAGGTCGCCTTGAGGGACTCGACGTTTGGATTTTTAGGCGACTAGTTGCATATGAGTCAGAACACATATATGTCTATATCGAGGTAAAGCATCATTTTTGTGTTTTCAGTGGCAAGATTACCTACCATGTGAGGCAGGCTTCATAATTTGGTTCATCTAGTGTTTCATTCAAGTTGCATAATTACTTGGAGTATTAGTTGTACCTGTGATCTAGTACAGCTAGTTATGGTCTATGTTTGGATAGTTGATTGTTATTAAGTATGTCATGTCATTGTCTTATATGAATCCAATGGGTATGCATCTCTTCATGAAAGTTAACAAGTACCAAAGTAGTTTTGGGTATTAACGACTTGACTAGTTGGGTTTCTCTTTGATGAGAGTGGGTTAATTTTAGACCGAATGGTGCAGTTAAATAACATTAAATGATTATGCCAAAGGATGAAACCATTATGAGTTATTCAATCATGATGTGATTACCTTGAGGATGAGTGTTAGTCGATCTTCATCTTGATATTTAATTTTAGAATGGTATTAGCTTAAGAATTCGT
>JBDJHY011046699.1:0-14216 GCA_039654485.1 Withania somnifera
TGGCATGTATTGATGTCTCTACTTGTTATTTCCCTAGGGATATGGTTTTATTTCTTTTATTTGATTTGCATGCTCCAATAGGGTGGTACTTTTACCATTTTGACCCCTAAATCCATTGTGATCAAGATGTTTATGTTTTGCAAGGAACTTCGTTCATTGGAGTTTGGAATAGGGACTCCACTTGCCACACATATGTGGTTAGGCAAGTTGTTGAAGTCCGAGTGTGCCGATAAGTCTTTAATCCATTGATAGTATGGGATACTTGTGAGGGAATACTCGTTGTTCATTGGTATTACCTCTTTCCATGCATTGGTATTAATCTTTATGGTTATAGCGGTATACTAATATTGGGTTTGGATGCACCAATGGAGTGGTACTCTTTCCCGTTTGACCCAGGCATCCTTTGTGTGCATCATTTGTTTTTGACTAATGGGTTGTATTCGAAAGGTGTTAGTACATTAATTTTTCTTGATCCTTGTGATAGTACATTTCTTAGTCATGTGTGCCACTTTTTTGCATGCAATTTTGTTCATACATATGTTTGGTCTTTCCATAGAAGTATCATATTCTTGATGGTGTGCCCACAAGTTATTACCCATTCATTATGTTAATTACTTGTGATGGCATACTTTTTTGCTACTTGAGTTACCTATTGATGCTTTCTTATACCCTAGTTGGTACATCGACCATAGAGGTATATTTTTATTCACGCTTGATATGCAAGCTCTAATGGAATGATTCTTTTACCAATTTGACCCTGACATCTGTTGTGAGAAATAAGTGCATTAGCCGATTATCTCATGAAAGGCCTTGGGACATGTATCCTTTGATCCAAAAGATGAGTGGGATAACATTTTATTTCTTTCATTGCATTCCTTACTTTGGTACTTCTCTTTGGTGGGTTAAGAGTATTTGCATGAAGATGCTTGAGTTTGGATTATTTGTACTAACCCTCATACTATGAGGAATGTTCGGTTGTATGTTTTCTTTTACCCTGTAGGTCATCATTTGGATTCAAGGAAGAATCATTTTCAAGAAGGGGAGGATGATATGATATCGAGTAGCGCCAATCATGCTAGACCTATACTTCATGGGCTAGTCACAATTACTCAATCTATAGATTCGATAGACACACCAAATGGATCTTTAAAGTGCACAATCGAGAGACAAAGGAGGCAAATCCGAACATGGAATATAGCTTGGAAAGCTTTGGAAGATAATTAGAGCTTAATTTGAAGAGGCCCAAAAATATGGGGGCCAATTTGACATATGGGTCACTTTGGACCCAAGTGTAATAATGAAACTTAGACATCTATAAACAGATGGTCTTTTGAATTGTTTAGGACGTTTTGATCATTTTGAAGAATACTTCTTTTATAAAATCCTTTGGCTTTTAGTTCTTAGCTTGTAGTTAGCAATAGACATTGTAGGTAGTGAATCATAGTCCAAAGGCATCGTATTGTATCGAACGCCTAGCGTTTGTGAGAGCATTTAGGAGTGGGTTTATCTTTTAATTGATTTTTGAGTTTGTTACTTGATCAATCATCAGTTGTTACTATTTTGGGTGAATCAATAGTTTCCTTTGTTGGTTGATTAATTTTGGATTCTTTGATTTCTCCCAAATTTGATGAATTCACATATCCTTTTATTTTTGTTTTCTCTTTCCATGTCTCGTTGATTCGAACCCCAAGGGTCAAATCATATCAATAATACAATGATGCAATATCAAACACTGAGAGGAATGACCAACACCATTTTTGTTTCACTATTACTACCAAAATGTAAAACCCACCAAACATGGCAACAATGGTCGAAGATAATGCAGAACTCGATCATACCTTATCATAAACAAAATTTTCCATTTATCATATCTCACCAAGGCATCCCATATGATTGATGTAATAGATCTACAACTATGAATCAACTATGACTATGGAGAATGAATGCAACCAATGGGTTAAATCAGCAAGGCACACATAATCCCAAGAAAGATAGTGACCAGAACCAACAGTAAATGGATCCACGATCAAGGAATGTTGAATCAAATCAAGATCATATCAAAGTCATGTTTGTAACTCCCGTAATGAATACCTCTACCTTTGTTGGTGAAAATCAATATATCTGACACTATCATGGGAAACTAAACAGCAATCAAGACCTAATATAAAGACCAAACTCCCATACACAAATCAACCATGAAAATTTGAGACCTAGTAAGATAAACTAGACCAATAAAGTAGCCCTTATGGCTTGAGCGCTCAAACAACTGGAAAGTAGTGGAGTCCATCCCTTTAGTGCATACCAATTCCAATGAATGTAACCCATCGTGGAACCATCCAAAATAGTATAATACATCCTCACTAGGGACTGCATAGTAGGCCTAACACAAACACTCTCAGGAAAACAATACACCCATAATGCCACATTTCACCTTAAACACTAGGATCCTCTTGTGTCTTACTCAAAAGCACCATATCTATAGCTTCCAAAACTAAAACCTTCTAGAAATCCAATATCCATGTATTCAACCTTCCTCTATATGAAATATCTTTGATAAAAAACATAATTCCAAACATACTTGATTTATCAAAACCCAACACACTTATCATAGACCACCAATTGAAACTGAATTACAATGCCAAAAAAAGATCATGACATAATATCTCTTCACTCAAAAAAAACCTATATGAAGGTAAAGTTTACTCACATACCATAAACCAATGGAGCATCAGCATAAGATTAGTACCTTTAATCTACTGCTAAAGAAATAACTCATGGGGTAGACACACAATAGCCATAAGTAGGAGCCAAACGTCAAATCAAGGAAAAATACAAAGTACGCATATACAAAGGAGAAAGTAAATTCTAGATCCATTACACAAAATAGGTCAAGTCAACCCAAAACCATATCCATTTAACCGTGTTAGAACTCTCTGCCTTGGACCCAACTTAAAGAATATCATGGCATCACTGATCTTTCACTTATACTTCTCAAACCATCATTAGAACCAAAATCCTTAGAAAACATATAGTCATTCTCTGAAACTCTTAATTATACTCCTCTCTTTTTTCCAAATAAAGATCTCTGCTGCTCCAAGTTCACTCGTTATATGTCAGTAACTAGATTTACCTGAATCTGATCATATCAATGCCAATCCTGATAATACTTCTCATCATGCTCAAGCTACTGAATAATAAATCGATGTCAAGTCCATTCCATCCTTCAAATGTCATGCTTCAATCATTACTCAAATAGTCAAATAATTATGTCAAAGTTTAGAGGAAGTCTTAAATCATTCCACAAATTTCTCATACCATAAGCATATATCTTTTCCTCATCGCCAAGTGTCTATGTAACTGATCATAATGGTAGGAATTGGACCATCTGACTTCGTATTTTACTTTCTAAAATTGAAAGATGTAACTTATATGAATCCTCAACTCTGAACCATGAAATCTGTATATGTCATCTTTTTATCCATATTTCTTATTTGTTACTAACCAATTGATGTTGCTACAACCTAGAACCTCGACTTGAACACATAAATAATTTAAAACCTCAAAATTTCTGATGTATAATATTCTTATATCATTATTTAACTCATCCATATTCGCTATCCTTAAAGTCATTCTAGCTCTAGCTAAACACACTTCTCATTATTCTATCACTTTTTCAGTACCAGGTCTTGTGCTAAAATCACATGATGATACCTCAACTGAAAATGCAAAAACTCGAGATCAAGTCCCCTTTATAAATGAGATAATTGAATAAAGTGATTAGAGTTAGCTCAGACCAAGGGCACACGATAAGGAATCAAGAAATGGAAGTTTTTCCTAAAGTTTCATAGCCACTCAAAGATAATAATGGGCATTCCCACATAGATCCGCGAGACTCAACTAAACTTGGCTTCTAAACAGTGGAACCTACAAACCTAGGGCTCTAATACCAATTTGTCATGCCCAAAAAATTAGGCATGATGGAACCTAACTTCTAATCAGGTAGATCAACCTAACTCATGAATTAATTGAAAGAAAAGCCAATTTAACTACGAAAGTAAATTATAAGTAAAATGTAAACATGCATAAGACTTTTATTATATCTCACAACCAGGTAGACAATGTACAAATAAATAAGTGATAGTCTATACAAGTTTGGTCTAAATCTCAAAGTCTTTCTAGAAAGATAAAAGCTCTAAGATGACGAAAGGGACTCTGCAGACTGAGAATGAGCTAAAGCTACCTCTAAATATCCTAGAATAAGAGGCTAGGTATGATAAGAAGATATTAATTCCAATCCGCTACAACACCTTCATTAAGTGCAGAAAAGACAAGGGTAAGTAGAAAACAATGGTACTCAGCAGCGTCCTAGGCTAGCCTAAATATAAAGAACTAGTGACTATTGCTGAAATCCAACCACCCTCTAATACTACAACCTACAAAAAATTTATATTCAGAAACCCAACCAACTAAATAGAAAAATACATACATACACACACACACACATATGTACACCTACATATATATATAAGTAACCCTAACAAGTGTAATGACCCTCATGGTCATTTATGAGAAATACACAAAGTTTTTCATTCTATAGTGTTTTAGTAGTTTTCCCAAGTCATTTATGACTTGTTGGGACCGATTCCTTAGCAGCTAGGTTGACACATAACTTAAATTGCTTGTTTTAGAGCCTAAAACTAAGTACTCATTAACCAAAGTCAGCATTCCTTCAAGACGAGCTCAAAATTAAATTACAATAGTTTCTTAGCTCCAAAATGCCAAAAAAGGCAAGATTGACCTTAAGTCCGTTTTTAGAGTTTTTGCTTGCAATTTATGCCAATTTGTGGATTTTAGTTAAGTTTAAGGCCTAAGTTGGAGCTTGAGTGGTATTTTGGGGTTTAAGTGTTGGATCAAAATTTTGATACTTCCATTAGCTTTGTAATGGTGAATTTAGGCTAGTTTGACCCTTTGTACACTTCCCAAGGTATTCATGCTCAATTTAAGTTGTTATATGGAAAGTTTAAAATTTTCTAGTTTTGGCTAAGTCTTGGTTGGGGGTCATTTTCTCTCAAACAACCTCTGATGTAAATTTCATCAATTTCTTTGAGTCTGGAATGTGTTTTTCATATAAAAATCATAATTGATTTGTCAAAATTGGACTCCGTTTCATTTTTGAAACCCCAGTTAAAATTTTAAAAAATTATTGTTTTGCTGGTGCAGGTGATTTGTTCTTTGCGACAGAGAAGATTCTTCACGCGATCTCTAGGAAGCCTTCCCTAATTTCTCTACGCAATCACCAAGCTTCTTCATGCGATTGGTATGCCTTATTTTCAGTACTCTATGTGATAACGACTTTTTATTACGCGATAGGAATGAAGAAAATGTCTGGCAATTTTTATAAAATCCCTACACGACCCTCAAATCTTTTATTCAGCAAAATATCTAAGTTTTAACCCATTCCTATACGAAAAACTTCTTCCAAACATCAATTTAAGGATGAGAAAAATCCCCAAGTGTTGCCCTTCGATTTCCATGCGATTTGGGTAAGTTTCTTCTCCGTTTTAATTCTTGAAATTCTTATTTTCCTCCATTAATGGCCCCAATTTGTGAAGTTGATGTACTCATATCATAATCTATATATTATTGTGTAATCCTTCATTCCTTAAGTATATTTTTCTTCGTAGTATCGTTGATTAATTGAATTTTGACGTTTAATCCCATAAAGATTGCATCTTTGATCCCCTTATAATCAAATATTTTCGGACTGCTTTGGAGCCCTTCCCCTACTCGAATTGTGCTCAACTTTGGAGCATGGGTTCCTGGTAACTTTGGGAACCTAATATCAAAGTTTATTTTTAGTTCTAACAAATGGGCCTTGCAGGGACATTCTTTTCCCGGTTGTAGGTCCATCGTGGAACTTAGAATAATCTATACCATTAGACTCGTATTAACATATGGAATACGTTACGCAAATTTCAAAGAGATTGGATATCATTTGATATCAGTCAAAGTAATATTTGGGAGTTACAACGCTTTATCATCAGATGGTAGGTAGGCTCTGTGGGGCTATCTCTGGGCTTATAGCTTTAATAATTATACTAAATAGCATCTGTGGGTTGGGTATCTAGGTGTTTATAGTGACCATGTACTATTCTTTCATCCGTTTCCTCGTTGATATATATATAAGAGTCTGAATTTATATGGTGCCTATGACTTAGAATTGTCTAGTGATACCTATTCGAGCATAGACATTTGTTATTTTATGTATAAATACTTATTGATATACTGGGCATGCATTACACGAGGTGTTTTCACTTTGTCTTTGATGAGAGTGCATTGGGGTTGGGCTAGTATCACCAGCTGATTCTTGAGCCGTGAAGGCTAGAGACTAGTTTTAGAAATAATAACAGATAAAGAATATAAACCAATAAATTATAATATTCTAATAATAATATAGGTAAATAACTTTTAACTGTTTTTAGACTCGGTGTTGTATCGAGTGCTAGGTAATACTATTTTTACTTATTTTAGCCCAGGCTTTACACCCTGGCACTAGGAATTATCATTTGACTAATTAATGTTGGGACTTGAGACCGAGTCCATTCGACAGTGACTATAGCCGCTGACACTTGAGTCTGTCTTCGTACGGCGATGAGTAAACATTTTCAAAACTATCACATGAATTGGTTCAGAAGAGTTTTGATATAGTTCCCTTGAGGAATTTTGGTGATACTATGATATATAGGCGTTGAATGCCATGACTTGCTGAGAACGGCTTGACGATATTGAGTCTTTTATTACTAGACTATGAGACCTTGAGGCTCTGAGATTTAGGATATGTTATGATGACGTTAGAGGTTGTACGTGGTGACATGCCTCCATGGACCTTTCCTCCGGGCTTTAGCAACATGGAGGGAGGGTATAGGTTGGAGGAGTGATATACTGGGAAATATTTAGGGTAGCCTTCCATGTGTTCTACCTATGGGGTTTCATAGAAGATGCATACACAAGACTGTTTACTTCATTTGAGTGAATTTACTTTTCTACACTTGTCTTCTTCAATGACCACCTTGTCTGAGATGTAAGGCCTACGGTTAACGTGTTTTCTGTGTACACTGTACTTTTTCTAGGGGACTTGATAGCATTTATATACATTATTTTAGTGTTATTACTTCTTAGTTGTTACTATTGGTTGGAGATATTTCATATTATCTTTGATATTATGCGTTATTTTATTACTCATTCATTCATCCCTTACTTGAGGTTACCGGTATACAGTCTATATTCTCTTTCTTTCTTCTTTTAACTCTTGATTATTGTTGTTATTATTCACATCTACTATTGCATGGATTCTGGGTAAGTTTCTTCATTACTTGAATTCCTAATATGTGATTAGCTAGTGATATCCATTCTACTTGCTGCTTGACTCTT
This sequence comes from Withania somnifera, assembly GCA_039654485.1. Taxonomy (NCBI): domain Eukaryota; kingdom Viridiplantae; phylum Streptophyta; class Magnoliopsida; order Solanales; family Solanaceae; genus Withania; species Withania somnifera. The sequence continues at coordinate 7,432 of JBDJHY011046699.1, forward strand.
AGTTGAGTAGCTAGCTTTCATGATGTACTATTTGCTTCTATGACCCTATTTATTGTCTTTTGTTATTTACTGCTTTTATTATTGTTATATGCCTAGTGGAACGTCGAAGCCTACTGGGTACAAGTTGTTTTAGCAGCTTGTACTCATACTAAACTTGGACATGTGCAAATTCAAGTACAGGTTACCGATCTTGATTACAGATCGCTGCCTGTGCAGACTTCGTTGACTTTCAGAGATTCAGGGTAAGCTTGGAATCCAACTTTTCCTGCTTCTCTTCAGCATTGCTTTTGATCTCCATGTGTTTTCGGAGATACAGTTGTATTAAACAGTTGATCCCTTATTCTTTAATTAGTGGTTTTGTATTACACTGATACTGGGTTTGGGGAATTTTTGATTCTTTATACTTTCGCTTTATCCATTAATATACTGTTTATTAAACTTGTGTTTTTCGTATTTGATATAGTAGTCCTCCACTTCAACTTCGAACCACCAGGTTGGTTCTCCTACTGGTGGTATAGTATATGCGCTCATGATTCGAGAAATCGGATCATGACAACATGATACGGCCTACCAACAACTCTACCACATCATTAATTTCTTTAAAAAGGTCAACAACCTCATTTCTGATCATGTATCAGTGGAAAAATATCGACTAATAGTGTCATGGATCAATACTAATCATTGGGTATCTTCAAATAGTAAGAACAAGAATTGTATATGGTTCGAATATCAAGTAATATCAAATCATAATCAAGTAGTCAAGAACCATCGACAAGTATCATGTGATCTTAAATAGTTAGTAAATATCAAGAAGTCTCCAACAATCAACAAGTATCAAGTAAGTACAAGTTATCAACTAGACAGACAATCCAAATAAAAACAAATTAGAGTAAATGCAATGCAATGTGCAATTAATCATGATGCATGTTTTTCCTATATGTACACAATCGCTGCTGAGACCATCACAGTTAGTACCCATGAGGGACTCATCGGTCCATGCACACCTTCTGCCGATACTTTCATAGTTAAGATTCCAATCAATATGATACCTTAATAATATACCTGTCACCGAGATAGTCATAGTTAGGTTTCTAATCAATATGTTACCTCAATAATATATCTGCCGATGAGACCGTCACAGTCGGGTTTCTAATATCATTCTATTTCGTTCATAAAGTGGGCTAGTCAATTTCACACACAAATATCAATAATTAGCACATAGTAGATATATCATGAATGTAATTCTCAATCATAGCAGCTCATAAGAAAATCAATCCATCACAGAGGTAAATAATTATCAAGTCATCCATATTAATCTAGCCTCCACATGGCTCCACAAAATGGTTTATTTCCACAGAATTAAGTTATCATATATTAGAGCTTTAGCCATTATGTTCAAACAAAAAAATCAAGGTTAAAGAAGTATAGACCGGTGCACTAAGCTCCCTCTATGCGTAGGGTCTAAGGAAGAGCCCGACCATAAGAGTCTATTATATGCAGCCTTACCTTGCATTTTTTCCAGAGATTGTTTCCAAAGCTCGAACCCGTGATCTCCTGGTCACATGGCAGTAACTACTCCAAGGCTACCCTTCCAAACAACAAAATTATCTCAACCAATTCAATAGATGAAGCAAAATCATGAATCACGAAATAACATTCTTAAATAATTCCCTTATTTTAATATAATGACCCTAGGGATCATTTTTGTATTTTCAATTCTTAGTGTTCTTGTAACTTCCCTAAGTCGTATGTGATATTTTGGGATTGGTAGTTGGTTCCCTAGAAGTTTTATAGTTTAATTTACTTTAATTATTGTTACTCATGGCCTTACTTAGCTTATAGATTCCACTCAGCTTTTCATTAGTTCTACTGAGTCGGGAATGTCAATTACATAAAGATTTAATATATGGAATGTCAAAATTGGACTCCATTTCCATCCTGTGCCTCCATTATAGAAATTGAGGCTGGTTAGGCTGGGAAGCATCACGATCGTGGGGGCTGAGGGACGCAATTGAGGAGGCCATCCATATAACCCATTACGATCGCTGGGTGGTGGCCATGATCACGGCACCACCTAGATAGGCTATATATATATAGTTTCTTTTTTTTAATGAAAAAACTCCATTTCCCCAAATGTCATCCAACTCCCAGCATAATCAGGTCAATTAATAGGGTTGTGAGTGATTTTAGTCTGTGAAATCATATCTATGTTGTCCTACAATCATTTCGATTTGGTAATTCTTGATTTATCTACAATTATAAGTTTTGTTTATTATATAAACTTTCAAAGGCTTATTTTCTTCATTTTTTATTCAACAAATTGAGCCCTATTTCTTACCATACGTTCCTTGATTTGTGCTCTACATGTAGGTAAAGATATTTCCTTTTTCTGAGCTATTAGGGTTTATGGACCCATTCTTAGTTTGGATTTCTACCCTGCTATTTCTATAGCAATATGGATCTTATTTTACTTGTATTGACATATGGTTTATGTTTTTGCTAGCTTCATATAGTTTTGAGCTTTTTCCTTGATTCTTCGAATGTTTTAGTACTTTTATTGAGGTTATCATCGGAGTTCAAGTAGGCTACGACTTAGTTATTTTAAATTGGGTATTTTTAGTGTATATACTTTGTAAATATCCATACCGGGGATGGGTTACTAGTTTGGAGCCCCTTTATAGTTGATATCTTGGCTGACGACCTATTTTGCTGCCTTTATCATTGTTATGGTTCTCTAGGTCTATGAGGTCCTTCTTGTGCACTTCACACTGACTCTGGAACATGGTTGAAGTTGGGGAGGGGATTATACTAGTGTTATATATTAGTAGCTATCCCCTAGTTTATGTTTGTGGCTTTAGAGCTGATCTAGGTAGGATAATTGTTCTATATTGCAAACATGTATTAATGTTTTAAATGGTAACTGATTTTTGAAAGAGTGATAAACATAAATAAATTTTCTGACCTATTATACTTACACTTACACGACTTATATCATAATCAGTATGGAGCTATCTTCCTCACATTCTCTGACTTTATTTTCTCACCATCACCATGATTTTTTAAAATGGCTTGAGTGGTAACACTTGGATTTCACACTAATTTTTTAATATGCCTATAGGCATGGACTTGAGATTTCTACAGATGTATGATATATGGGGTGATCCTAATTTTTGGCATTTTTTCCATGATGACTAGGATATTAGTTGGATTTTTATGAGGATTTTTTACATGGGATTAGATTCCTCCATGGACCCTTCGACTTGGGACACAATGCCTGAGGTATGTTTTATAGCTAGAGGAGGGGTATACAGGGGTAGAAGGGATAAGTATATAGGAAAACCTTTTGTAGGTTTGCTCTTGGAAGAGTCATATACCGGGGAGGGTGCATACGGGCACTATTACTTTTCAGTACCCTTTTGCATTGCATTCTTTGCACTTAGTAGTACTCTTTGAGACTTACAGGGGAACTTTCTTTGGGTTACTTATATGCTGATGTGATTTTTTACTAGCTAGGCATGTTGTGGTTTCTTTCCTTGATTTATTTATGATTGGATTAGTCCATTATTTGCTTGATACTCTCTTTTGTGGTACCTTGTTGGGCCGGTCATATTTGAACTCTAGGTACATGTCGCGGAGGTCATGATTTTCTTGTGACTCAGGTTCCATGGGTTTTATCTTGATAGTTGAATTTCCTTCATACTTGCAGTTGATGTTGTGACTATTCCCTCTTTATTTTCTATTTGATGGGACTTTACCTTTTTTATGCTTACTTTTGCCTGGTTAACCTATTATACCTACTAGGTACCCGTTGTTTAGGTACTTACGCTACACTTCTACATCTTTTTATTATGCAGGATCTAGCACCAGTCAGTAATACGAGCATGATTATACGAGTTAGCTCAATACTATATCAAGAGACACAGTGAGCAACGGACATTCATCTTGGCCGGTTTTTTTTTTTTTTTTGTGTTGTCTAGTTGTATTCTAGATAGTTATTTTAAGGTTTTTTACCCATTGGGGGTTGTATTATTTTTACCGTCCTTTGTATAGATGCTATATAGCCACGATGTCTGGTTTTGGGAGTTATTTTATGTCATGTATCTTTGTTCTTCTTTTTCTTAATCTTCTCCTCACTTTTCTTTCTTTTGGCACTTTGTACTGGCCAACCGCTTAACGTTCTGGGCTAGGGTTAGGCTTGTCTATAGGAAGGATGTAGGCATCATGACTACTCGATTTTAGGGTCATAATAGAGTGGTATCAAAGTCCTAGGTTCATCTGTGTCTCTATCTATAGGAGTGTGAGTAAGGAAGAGTCTCGCGGATCGATATATAGACGTCTATATCCTATCTTCAGGAGGATATAGGGCTATTTTATAGGGATGACTTTTATTGACTTTTTCATGCAAGTTTTCCACTGGTTTCCTAGTTAATAACCTTGGTTATATTATTTTGCAGATATTTCATACACGTTCAATATTTGGAGATGATGATGCTCCCTCACTACCACAGAGAGCTCAAGTTAAGGGTTAGGGTTAATTTAGGGCTCGTGGACGAGGCCGAGCTAGAGTTGAGTGGACAGGTACATCACCCATAGATTTACCTCTACCACATACTCATCCACTTTTTGATGATGCGCTTAGAGATATGTGGGTAGTATATGGTACAATGTTTGGTAAGAACCCACAAATGAGGGTCAGACTTCATCTCAGGAGTGGAATACTTTTCCCAATATTCTCCTATTTAGAAGACAGCAGTGACAACCGCAGTTCCTTCCCCGCAGCCTATAGTAGAGGTACCGCCAGTTCATTTGCTAGTTTAGCCTCAACCTGTAGTTTGTATTATGACTTCTAAGGACTGTAGGATGCATAATCATTTTATTCATATGGAGCCTCCAATATTCACTTGTGATTCTAGAAAAGATTCTTATAAGTTCATTGTAGAGTGCAAGGAGTGGCTACAAACTTTAGGTTTGAGAGAGACTCATGGAGTTGATTCAATTAGATATCAGTTAAAAAGTCGGGCAAGGCCTAGGAGAGAGGATATAGATATAGCAGACCAGCAGGGTCAGCACCTATGACATGGAGTCAAATTTGGATGCATTCATGGCTAAATTGTTTCCAAAATGCTTATGATAAACTTGGATCTTAATTTATTGACTTGCAATAGGGATCAATAATAGCTTCCGATTATGAGACTTGATTCATAAAGCTTTCGGGGTATGGGGATGCTATTATACTAAAAGAGGTTGATTAAGTTTGTTGTTTTGCAGCTAGATTAAGATTAGAGTTACATATGAATGTTGAGTTCTTTCTTTCTTAAGGTAGCCTATTGTTGGCATTGGTTGATCATGCTCGTAACATAGAGAGACATCGTCTCTCTCTCCAGGAGGTGATAAGAGACAGTGCCGCTAGGACAATGTTAGTGGGTCTTAATCTTTTGAGAGATGGTATGACAAACGTAGACCCCAGTAGAAGTATTAGTATTAGAAAAATCCTAATAGACTAGTTCATGCCTCTTTACCATTAGCCAGGGGGTCAAAGTAGCCATCCCACATAGGGACATCTACTGGGGTTCAAGGATGGGGAGGTCGGGATGGTTCAGTTAGTGTTTCTGTTTGGGATAGAGGACTAGGTTTATTTGAGTGGTGAGATAGGTCACTATGCAATAGATGGTACACTACGTCAGAATAATCAACCAGCAGCTTTGTCCGCAAAGCCTTTGTAGCTAGTAGTGTCACCAGCTAGAGGTGGTCAAATAGAAACTTTGGGTGGTCATGGTAGGGGATTAAGGGATAGAGGAGGAGATTACCAGGTCACTAGGTACCATTAGTTTTATGTAGTACTTGACAGATCCTGGGTAGAGGCTTATGATGCAGTAGTTACTGTGTATTATTTGTATGTCACCAAAAGGCCTTGGCATTATTTGATCCTGGTTCTACATACTTTTATGTTTCCATGTATTTTGTACCCCGTTTGGGTGCTATATGCAAGGCTTTACCTATGCTCATCAGTACGGATACTCCAATGGGTAAGTCGAATTCACTGGTCTTGTGATATTACTATATAGGGATTGGACATTTGAGATGATTTTATGGCTTTAGGCATGATTGATTTTTATGTGATTCTGGGTATCGATTTCTTATAACCTTATCATGCTGTCCTGGATTGTTTTTCCAAGACCATGACCTTATCTGTGCCCGATGTGCCTCTGGTGGTGTGGCAGGGGTTGAACTAACAACCCTGGTACTAGTGATATCCAGTATGAAGGCTAGTAGATTCTTAGCTAGGGATTATACAACTTACTTAGATTATGTCCATGATGTGAGTACAGATCCTCCTTCTCTGAGTCTATGCCCGTTATTAGAAATTTTCTTGATGTTTTCCCTAATGAATTTCTAGACTCCCACCCGATCGTGTTGGTATTTTTTCTATTGAAGTTAAGTCGGGCACCAGGCCCATTTTGATTTCACCTTATCATATGGCTTCGAAAGAGCTCTAGGAGCTTAGTACTCAACTTTGGGATTTGATTTCCAGAGGTTTTATCTTTCCTAGTGTTTCACCATAGGGTGATCCAGTTCTATTTGTGAAAAAAATAACAAGACTATGCATATGTGTATTTCTACAGGATGTTGAATAAGGTTACTATTAAGAATATGTGTTCTTTGTTGCAGATTGATGATCCTTTTGATCAATTTTAGGGTGATGATGTGTTCTTGATGATTTATTTAAGGTCAGTTTTTAACCAATTGAGGATTCAGGATGGGGACATTTAAAAGACTGCTTTTCA
>JBDJHY011046809.1:0-14214 GCA_039654485.1 Withania somnifera
TTACATCTTATTGTTTTTCCGCATATACTGTAGTAGTCCTCCGCTTCGGCTATGGACTACATGGTTTGGTTCTCCTACTGGGTGGATATTAAGTGTCATCATGACTCCGAGAAGTCGGGTCGTGACAACACCATACAATCTAACTACCTCACGAATGTAGATTCTAGCCACACGCTCATCATTATAGGAGGAATAAAGTGCACTGACTTGGTCATCCGGTCTACAATAAACCAAGCCGTATATGTGGCAACCCAAAAACAAAGTCCATAGTCACTCACTCCCATTTCCAAGATGGAATTGGGATTCTTTGTATCAAACCACCTGGTCTCTGATTCTTATACTTCACCTATTGATAGTTTAAACACTTAGAAACATACTCAGCGATATCCCTCTTTATTCCACTCCACCAATATAACTGATGTAAGTCACAATACATCTTGGTTGCTCTAGGATGAATAGAATACCTGGAACTATGAGCCTCTAGAAAGATCAACTGCCTCAGGTCAACAACATGAGGTACACAAATGCGACCATCGAATCAAAGTGTACCATTTGAATAAATGGAAGCTCCACTAGCCTCTTTGGCTAACACCTCTACATAGAGGGCAATCAACCACTTATCCTTAAACGAATGCTCTCGAATCTAATCTATCAAGGAAGAGGTGACCTCAACACATGCCAATATACTCCTGGGGTCTAAAAGATCCAGCCTAACCAATCGGTTAACAAATGACTAGACTTTTACTACTAATGGTCTCTCAGAGATCGTTAAGGCTGCTAAATGTGGTCTAGGAAGGATAAAGAAGACTTGCTAAAAATGGTTACTGGCATGGTATGAGTCCATTCTATTAAGTTTATACATTTTTTTATCTTGATGATACATAATTTGTGTTTCCATTTATAAACAGAGAGTTTGAAGTCAGTTCTGAGAGTCTTCTGGGCCCTTTTCTATCTCAACTCTTGTTAGTGACTCTATCATAGCTAAAAGAGTTTACCAAAATAATCTAGTGTCAGTCCTTTATAAAGGTATTCCAGTTGACCTCATAAAGTTTGATATGGTTGATTCGACATCATCCTTAGCATGGATTGGTTTTATTTCTACTATACCATTGTTGGTTGTAGGACTACAGTGTATATATTTTTATATGAGCCCTTTCTTGAGTGGATATATAGTTTAGTGATTCCCAAATGTCATTTCATCTCTTATACAAAATCCAGAAAGATGATGTCTAAATGGTGTATCTATCATTTAGTAGGGGTTAAGGACTTTAAGTTCAATACCCCCAGTCTTCAGTCACTACCCTTAGTCAGTGAGTTCCCAATGTCTTCCCAGAAGATCTACCCGGAGTTGATCTAGATAGGTAGATTGACTTTGGGACAGAAATTATCCCAAATACTCAGCCTATCTCAATTCATCAATATAGGATATCTTCTACAGAACTTAGAGAGTTGAAGGATCATCTAGAAGACCTCCTAATTAAGGGGTTCATTAGGAATAGTGTCTCTCTCTAGGGTTCCCATATCTTTTTAGTTCATAAGAAAGATGGTTTTATTAGAATCTATATAAACTACCATCAACTGAATAATGTCACAATCAAGCAAAAGAATGTGCTATCCTCAAAACTAGTGAATTGTTCGACAAACTATAGCGTGTAAATCACTTTACCAAAATTAATCTCATATGGGATTTCCATCTGCTTATGGTTAGCGAGTGTGTTATTCCTAAAACAACTATAAGACTCATTATGGTTGTTTTGTGTTTATGGTCAGGTCCTTTGATTTGACAAATTCTCATGCAACCTTCATGAACCTTATGAACAAGTTGTTCAAGAAATACTTGTACTTGTTTGTTATGGTCATTATAGATAATATTCTTGATTATGCCAGAAGTGAGGAGAAGCATTCTAGTTACCCCAGAGCTATCTTTTAGAATGTTTAAGACTTCCATCTTTATTCCAAATTCTCTATGTGTGTGATCTAGTAGAAATTAATTGTCTTCTTTGGTCATGTCATCTCCACTAAGGGTATATAGGTTGATTCTAAGAAAATCAATGAAGTCATAAATTGTCCTAGACCCACACTCTAGAAATTTGAAGTTTCTCGACTTTATCTAGTTATTATCAAAGATTTTTTATGGGTCCTCTTCTATATATTCCCGAAATTACGAGCTTGACTCAGAATATGGTCAAGTTTTAGTAGCATGGTATTTGTGAGAAAAGTTTTCAAGAGTTTAAACTAGATCAAGTTTAGCTACAAAATTGACCCTGCATAATTGTACAGAGTGATTTGTAGTCTATTTTGATGTTTCCCGTGTCGGGTGTCTTTTTATGAAAAGTGAGAAGGTGATTGGTTATACCTCCGGAAGCTATGAGCAGAGTTATCCTACTCCCAATATTGAGATAGAAATTGTTACATTTGCCTTAATGATATGGAGACACAATTTATATTGTGTTGATTTACAAGTTTTCACTAACCACAAGAGTTTGTAGTATGTGTTTATTGAGAAGGATTTGAATATCTGTTAGATATGGTGGTTAGAGTTTCTTAAAGATTATGAAATGATGATAACATACCATCTGAATCCAATATGATGGTGATTGTCTACGAGCAGTGTGGCCCATATTAAGAAGGAAAGAAAGAGTTTTCTAGAGAGTTCCACAAGATTACTTGTTTGGGAGTTAGACTGATAGATATTGATGATGGTGGTGTACTAGTTCTGAATTCTCCAGACTTATTGTTGGTTATTGAGGTGAAAGAAATCTAGAGAGTGATTTGGTTTTGCACCATCTCAAGGTTGTGGTTCATAAGTAGAAGGTGTGGTTTTTCTCCTAAGGGGAAGGTGGTGGATATCCGGGACGACCATGGGTCCTAGATGCTAATGTTTTGAGGTTAAAAATTGTGTGAGAGGCTCACAGTTCAAAATATTCCATTCACCCTAGATCTACTATGATGTATATGGACTTGAAGGAGGCCTACTGGTGGAATGGGATGAAGAAGGACATAGTAGATTTTACAGTTAAGTATCCTAATTCTCATCAGGTTAAGGTTGAACACTAGAGGCCAGGAGGTGAGATGTAGATTTTTGATATTACCTGTTGGAAGTGGAAGGTGATAAATATGGAATTGATCATAAGCTTACCCCTTAATTAGAAGCAACATGATTCAATATGAGTGATTATGGGTAGGATGACTAAGTCAACTAATTTCTTACTAGTACATGCCAATTACTCAGCAGAGGATTATAGGAAGATTTACCTTTAAAAGATAGATAGGATGGTCAAGAACAACCGCAATTGCAAATAGATGGTCAAGAACAGTAGACCATTTAGACCTTTAAGGATATGACGAGGCCTTGCATTATCAATTTTAGGGAAATTAGGATTATAAATTGCTTTTGATAGAGTTTTCGTACAATATTAGTTACCACTCTAGTATTCAGCTAGCTCCTTTTGAGGATCTTTATATTAGGAGGTATATATCCCTCATTGGTTAGTTCGAGGTTGGTTAGATAGCCAAGATAAGTCCAGAGTCTATCTATAAGTCTATATAATAAATTTATCTCATTAGAGATAGATTGAAGACAACCTAGAGCAGACATAAATCAAATGATGATGTGAGGAAGAGGGACCTAGTGTTTGATGTTGATTATTGGGTTTTACTCAAAGGGTCTCCTATGAAAGGGTGATGAGATGTAGGAAGAAGGGGAAGCTTAACCCCCCTTATAGTTGTCCCTATTAGATTGTGAGAAGTCTTAGTAATGTATCGTACGAGATAGACTTCAGGAGAATTTAGCAGCAGTGCACCCAATCTTCTATGTATCCATATTGAATAAATGTCTTGGTGATCCTTATTTGATAGTGCCTATGGAGGATAGTGGTATTAGAAGATAGCCTTACCTATGAGGAAGTAGAAGTCAGATCTTAGACCACTAAATTTGCAAACATAAAAATAAGAAAGTAGCTAAAGTCAAGGTCCTTTGGAGAAATTGACACGTAGAGAGATCTACTTAGGAAGAAGAAGAAAATACTAAATATATTCATCTTTTGCCTTCTAGCACAATCTCATTATGAGATAATTATATTCTTTCTTCATCTATTTTGCTCCACTTTCATTTTTCAATATAAGATTTCATGAGTCTCAGCGCATGCATTCATGCTAGATGCACTCAACAATGTTTATTTCAGTCAAACCGGTGATATCATGTGCATATTCAACCTAGTACTCAGCCAGTCAACTTCTGCAGTTACATTTATCCCAGACTCATCTTTAGCCTTTATACACGGATGAATAATTCCAATGGGAGATATTGTAATACCATATACTTTGTTCAGTGATAGGAATCCAACATTTAGCTATAAAAATGAAATCATATTTACATCCCCCCAAGGAAAAGTTCACAACTTGTTAAAGGAGCCTCACTGGTCATATTATCAAGTCGTGATAGCCCTTCAAGACTTTAAAATTCTAATTCCCAGTTCCATGAGTCATTGTATGACTCATAAAAGTGTGATGATGGGTCGTATAATTGACTTTTTGTTCATAAGTCCTTTTGATTAAAATCTTCCCTCAATACAATGAGTAGTGATGTGAAAACCACGACTTGTATTGATAATTCTTAGAGTGCTAGATATATCTTGAAACTTGTTCATGAGGACAACGACTCATGCCACGAGTCATGATCCTTACACAAAGACTCGTAAGGTGAGTCATGAGTACCCTCGGGAGTTTTTATACAATTTTATCTAGTGAAAATTCAGTCAATTTCCTAGGCTTTTAAGACAAATCCCTATTTTCGATTTCTCTAAGGATTGAATAAATACCTAAGATCTAGTGTTTCTTTCACTTGCTCAGTCTTAAAAAATATTACAATTAGAATTATCTCAGGCCTTCTTTATACTCAACCTAAGGTTCATTAGGAGACTCAATAACTTCAACAAAATTATTGTCATAACCGCAAATCAAATATGTAGGATTTCAACTAGTATATCTTTCAACCCTTGTGTCCAAATATCTCATGTTATTAGATGATTCATAAACTATGAAGATATGGTTATTCCTCGATTATGCCAATCATGTTTATTCAAGTTTCACAACTTTTTTCAAGTCATATATACATGTTTTCCATGATGTTATATCACTACATTCTAAAAAGCATGTTTACATTACTTAGTAGAATTTACTACAAACACTTTCACATATTTTCATGCAGAATTCTTAAAGTGGAAGTAAATCAGTTGAGTGTCTCTTAATTTACACTAGGGTTTTGGGTTAAACTTTTATAGTGTCAGAATTCTCAATTGGTAGTGGCTTGCAAAGATTTAAGCCTAGTTCTGAAATAAAGTTATTAAATATGTTCAAAATGCCTAAAATTTATGTCTAGACTGTATTTAAAAGAATTTAAAGAAAGCAGTGCCAGTTAGATAAACAACTTATTCAAAAGGATAGACCTAATTTTTCAAAGTTAGTTGGTTATGAAGATATTCCCCACTAATGCTTTCAGGTGTTGTTATATATTTTAATTTTGAGAATAGTATTGCACCGAGAGATTTAAGTTCAGTGTACCGCAATTCTATAAACTACGTGTCACTATAGGAAATTTAGCCTATAAGAAATTAGACATCAACTTAGACATAGTATATCCCCTATGATACCTTATCAGGATCTATACCCTGATAAGGTATACGAGCCCCTCCCTGCTTGGGGATATATATTTTACTTCATAGTTGCTCATACAAGGTGATGTCAATTATAGAAACTCCTACTTATGTTCAACCCTCAGTCGGTCTCTTATTTTTTATAACTAAATTTTAGATAATTTTTCTATAAATAATGAGTCTAGTATTTACTTAAGTTTTATTTATTTATCGATATATTAATCAGGTTATTTGTAAGCTTGAGATATATTTGCACTAGCATGTTTTAACTCACTTCATGTCTATTTTAGTTACTTTTTCAGCTTAATATCATGTATTTTATGGCTGCATCAGCACTCTTATATACCAATACATTTCATGTACTAACACATACTTCCTGTGCTGCATTGTTTCATAATACAAATCTGGCTAGCCGTTGATGCATTTAAGGTTGATCGGTTTGCTACATTCCAGATTTACTATTGATAAGTCCTTATCCTCCAGATAATAGGTTTTTTCACACTTTGTTTTATTGGCAGTTCTTTTAAGTTCCAACATTAGTTTTAGTTAGCTAAGGACTGTCTTGGCAGCTTAGTTATATAGTTTATATTATGAATTTAGACATAGACAGTGTTTTATCGTAACATGTTCTATTTTAATTTCTTCATATTAATTATCCATTATTTATGTGTGTTACTTATTAGTGTTCATACAATGATTTCTCCCTCCCATTATTTATGTAATTTTTATTATGTTCAAAACTCAAGGGTATATCTGAACCAACAAGTGGTTTCCGATGTCATGGCTTGTTCAGTATGTAAACTCTCAACATGACACGTGTAAATAATATGCAAAGAAAATATTTTTTTATAATATAATGCTCAACAAGGTTCAAACAATTATTTAAAAGGTCATGACATATTTCAACTCAATCCACTCTCACGGCTTGTCGTAAACAACAAAGGAGATTAATCTATCATCATGACAATAAAAATAATATCCCAAAAGTATAGTATGATAGCATGTATAAGGCACCTAACATATTATGAAAATAAAGGCATTCTCTTTCGATATTATAGCAACATGTATATGACCCCAAACATATTATGACAAATTGGTATTCTTTTACCATATTACAACAATGCATGTATTCCCCTAGTAAATATATCACACAACATCAATGGAAGGATATCCAGTGTCAAAACACAGGGGTACGAACCCATGTCATATCACAAATCACATATTAAATAATTTTAATATTTATCTCAAAATAACATATATGCGTTTGGTCAAAGACCAACGATGCTGCTAAGCATATGGTTGTCAAAACACATTGACCAGGCAAATAAAATATATTTTTTAAATTAGCTTTAAAATCAAATATCAAAACTTGTAGTCTTACTTACCCTGGTATCCACAACTGAAGCGCCCTTTTTGATAAAGTAGAACTATGCTCTCGGATCTCTGGATCACCTCAGACTACATGAAAATAAATTTAGGATATTCAAACTCCTTGGGTGAATATTCTCTTAATTATTAAACTAAGTCAAACAAATGGTCAATGGTTAACTCAAAAAGTCAACTCTGGTAAACTTTTTAGAATCTCAGAATCATGACCACCAATAGAATCTCTTCGGTGAGACAATTTCAAAACAGTAATCAAAAATTTTTTTTTTTCATGCTATCCTTTAAATTAATGATTTAGATTGATGAACCCTGTGTCAAAATTTTCTCAATTGTTTTTTGAAAAAATTATATTTTAACCATAAAATATCACCGAAGATCACCAAATTATCTTAAATAAAAGATTAGAGCCATTACCTTTATGATTTGGGGTAGAATTCCCTAATTTTCTTCTCGTTTCCTCTCTTTATGTTTTCTTTCTTCTTCTACATTTCTTTTTCCTTTACTGTGTTCTACTTATGTTTCTCTTGCTCTCTCACATCTCTTTTCCATTAGACTTTTAGTCCTTTTCTTCTCTCTAACACTCTTTTTGGTAATTTATAGCTTAACCCTTAACTAAATAAGGGTCATTACAAAGACACACAAATTGAAATTAAGAAAGTAAGACTTTACTGAATTCAATAATATATTATTATAATTTTATTCGAGTAGATCATCCCCTCAATACTAAATCATCGACATCATATTAGGATTTATATATATATATATATATATATATATATATAGCACCATAAAATATATAATTCATATTGTTAAACTGTATGTACAAGTTCATTTTATGGATACTAAACTTGTTTACACTATACGTACTTTTATGAAGTGAAGACCATTCAATTTTCCTTGATTTTTTAATTTTTTTGGATAAAATCTTTTAGTTCTACTAATAAAAATTACTATTAGTGAAACTTTCATGACCTGAAAATCAAGTTGTGATGGCGTCGACATCCAACTTATAGACAAGCCTAACCGTTTTCCAAATAATTAAATGGTGGGTTAGTACAAAGTACCAAAAAGCAGAAGAAAGAGAAAGAGAAAGAGAAGGAAAAGGAGAAGAAGGAGAAGGAGAAGGAGGAGAAGGAGGAGAAGGAGAAGAAAGAGGAGAAAAAGGAGGAGAAGGAGGAAGGGGAGGAAGAGAAGGGGAAGAAGGAGAAGAAAGTAAAGAAGGAAAAGGAAAAGGAAAAGAAGGAGTTGGAGGAGAAAAAAAAGTAGGTAGAGAAGAAGGAGAAGAAGGATAAGGTGGAGGAGAAGAAGGGGAAGAAGGAGAAGAAGGTGAAGAAGGAAAAGGAAAAGAAGGAGGAGGAGGAGGAGGAGAAGAAGAAACATAAATACACAGTATAAAGTAACTCCTTGACCAAGTATTATGGATGTAGAGCATCTATACACACACAGTAAAAAAATACAACACACAATGAGGAAAAAACTACAAGGTCGTCATCCGGAATAAAAACTAGGAAAACTCTATGCATAAAGTGAACATGTTAGCAAAAACGCAGTTGCTCACCGTATCTCCCAACAGCGATGGTATTTCCTGCATGATCTCACTTGCCTTGCTGACTCGTGCTAAGACTTACATCATAAAAATATGCATCAGTAACAAAACAATGGTACAAAGCAGGCATCATAGGCCAATCAGGAAAAAACAAGCATAAGCAAGGTAAAGTGCGATCAAATAACAAACAAGGATGAATAGTCTCAATATCAACTAACAAGTAAGAAAGAAGGTCAACTATGAAGGTATAACACACAGGACATGAGTCACCAGAAAATCATGACCAATGTGACATGTACCTGGAGTTCCAACATAACCAGCACAATAAAAGACCATCAAAAGGGATAAGAGTCAAATAACAACTAATTTATCAACAACTGACCTATAGGAAGTAGTTAATATCCTTAGAAAGACAACAAAAAAGACTAGCTCTAGCTACAGTACCTACAAGCATACCATACTGTCGTCAGGTATAATGTAGTACAAAAGTGTGCCGAAAATAAATATGTCCCAATAGAATTCCCACGTGTTCCTTCTGTGGTGGAAAGTATGCAAGGTAGGACCCCCAGAGGACTCGAACCGTATTCTAGTAATCCTACATATGCCCTTACCCTAGGCTACACCTCATGCCTCAGGCATAGTAACCCAGGTCGACAGGGACCATAAGGGGACTCGAACCCATATGCAAAACACTAATAAAGATCCAACTAGGGCATAGTAATCAGAAATAAAGGCCAAAGTCGGGCTCATCTCGTATATCATATCTCAATGGAAATAATCAATTCTATCCATGGAGGAAAATCAAATCTCATTGAAACCCCTACTTTCGCCTTGCATGCAATTTCCAAAAATCATAGTGATAGTGAGAAAATAGCATCCAATGGTGGGAGAAAATAGCTCCATACTGCCCATGAACACAGCTGTGGAAAATATAAATAAATATAGTTAATTAATAAGTTTTCGATTATCATACTTTTAAAAGCACAGTTACCTTTTAAAACATCAATTCATGCTCGTTAAAACAAAGAAAAAACTACAGTCTTGATCAGATCTAAAGCAACCAACTAATTTTAGGGAATAGCTGCTAACCATTAGCCACTAGCTCCCCAAGCTCACTAAATTTCAGAGTCGGCGTAAAACACGCAGTTGCCCTAAGAATACATAACAAACAATAAGGCCAGGAAGATAGGTCATATGTCAAGATAACAATCGCAATAGAGATCCAAACTATTAACCTTGTAATGTACAAAGCACAAACAATACGAAATACCCAATATCAAATAAGTAAGTTGTAGCCTACTTGGATTTCAAAGATAACTTTGAAGAACACATTGAAATATTTAAAGAATCACACAAGCCTCAAAATTGCGCGAAGATAGCAAAAAAAATAACCCACCTGTCAAGACGAGTAAAACAAGACTCATATTACTATAGACATAGCAAGGTCAAAATCCAAACTAAAATGGATCTGTAAACCCTAGTAGCTTGAAAAAATAGAATATTTATACTAATACGTAAAGCACATATCATAAAACGTATGGTACGAAATAAGACTCAATCCTATGAATTATAATTAATAAAATAATCCCTCGAATGTTTATATAACATAAAACAATTATAAGTACAGAGAAATCTAGGAATTATCTGGTAGAAATGACCGTAAAAACCACCGAGATATAATTTTACAGAGAAAAATATGAATTATACCTCTTTAACAAACTAATTAGGGTTTTGAAATTGAAACAAATTGAGAGAAATGGGAAAAACTTCATCAAAAAAAAAGAAGAAGAAAAACCGATATATATGCTGATAGATGATGACGTAGTGGCGGCACAAGACGCGCGATTGCAGCCCTTGACCGCCTCACCCTCCGCAATTGCAGCTTTAAGCCCCTGCGATTGCGACACCTTCCAGCCCAGCCATCCTCAATTTGAATAATTGAGGACCAGAATGAAAATAGATTTTGATTTGACAATCCACATGTGAAATATTTATTTAATACATATTCTATACTCAACAGAACCAACAAAAACAAAGGATCCAAGGTTGTTTAAGATGAGGAAGTCTTGAAGTAACAATAATTAAAGAAATTTAAACTATAAAACTGCTAGGGATCCAATCTGCGATCCCAACAAGTCACAAATGACATGGCAGTTACAAGAATAGTCTAAACACATAGGAATCACGAAAATACAAAATTGTCCCCGAAGGTCATTACAAAATCTTTGTTTTAACCAGTGCATATGCCAGCAAAATAATTGATAACAAGTTCTAACAATGTATAAATTACGTTCTCGAAAATAGAATCATATTCTCGTCACTAAAACCAATTTTTTTTTAATGAAAACTCAAGAAATGGATTAAGTCATCAGAAAAATAGTATAGATTAGCAGATCAACTAATTCAAATAATGTCTAGTGAGGCGATAAAAACTATGCATAAGAATAATTTTCATTATCTAAGAAATAGCATTGCGAAAGGACCTTTTGCGTTGTGACTCAAAAATTTCATATAGATATAAGTCGTGACTAATTTTGTCCTATTTTGAACATTCATTTTCTTAAATCGCTAGAAGAAGAATCACTTTCCTTTATCAGGCCACATTGTTCATTTGATAAAATATTTCAGTAAGTCTACTAATATGGAACATCACAAAGCATCATTTATAACATAAGAGTTTGTTTTACTGAATTCCTCTTGAATGATAAAACGGCATAAGAACTCCCTTAGGTTCGATTGAGAAAATTGAAGATTTATGATCACTAACATATTAACAAATATAATAACACAATTGACTAAATTAAAAGACTAGACAGTTGCACTAGTAAATTTTTCTTCAAACACTAGTTTGAAATTCAAGAAGTTCAATTAACATTTCCATATTAATTAGTGAGTTGCTGAACTCTCCCCCTCATCCGGATTCAGGACAACAATCAGATCAAATTTTAATTGCTCGAATATTATTTTTGACCTGTTTTTCTATTTTGTCCAGCCACATTTTGTGTGCTACGAATTTATCCGATCTACGTTTATCACACAATATCTCTAAATCAGGGCGTAGGATGTTGTACCTCATTTTTTGACTCTTTTTCCTTCTTATTCGCTATTTGTAATTCTTCATAGACATCAAAGTCAAAGAAATTTGATTTTCTCCCTTCATCTTGACCGATAACTTGGGGATTTTCTAATTTCCATTAAAAAAATTTATCGACTATTTTTTTCTATATTAGTGGAGCTATAAGAATATGGCTTTCCACTAGGTGAAAGGAGGAGAACACCAATAGCTGCTCGCCTCAAAGTTGAAAGCTCATTAGCTTTCCTTAACAAGTTCACTTTCCTTTTTTAAAAGGTAACAAAACGCACTTCTTTACACTCAATCAACATTGCCTGCCTATACTCATCTTCCTTTCCATCAATAAAAAAAAAAAATATACTTAAAGAATAAATTAAGCAATTCTTTGGATGAATAAGACTGACAAATTTTGAGAAAATTCCATGTAATATATAGATAGGGCACAAATTTAATTTGTTTGTTACATGCAATTAATATATTCATATGTCATAAGACTGCAATGAATTCCAATTAAATTGTAATTATTGTTTCTTCACTTCAGTTGCAAGTGATAAAGCCTAATTTAATCAAAATATTAAGAAAAATTAACAATCCACAAAAGTAATTGCATGCTTATCTAATGTTAATTCTAAGCTATTTATATAAAAGGAATGAGATTTTAATATAAAAAATCTACTGATCTAACTCATAAAACTATATAAGGTGATTTTACACCTCTTATAATATAACGATTTGCAGGGTCATTTTATGCGTTAAGCTTCTCTTTTCGCTATTTGGCCTTTCTTGTCCTTTTCTTTTGTTGTTTATGCTTTACTGGGATAGTTTACATGATTTTTGATGTGATCAAATGTGTTTTTTAGGACTTTTTTTTTCTTTCAAAATTTTAGAAGTTTGACCTTAAATAATAATTTTTGTTTAATGCATTACGATTCAAACTTGAGTCATGATGATGCTTAAAATGTCTCTCCTGTAGGCAAGCCCTTTCTACAACCTGGAGCTACAAGCATCAGGCTGTAACCCCAGAAATAACAAACAAATAGGAGAAAAGCAATGGGGAGAAGAAGGGGAGAAGATTTAAATAAATACAGAAATTACAATAACAACCCAAAACTTGGTATTCGTGGTGTCAGATGCATCTACAATCTAAATATGCAAATGTACAACTTTAAGAACTAAAAATAAAACAAGTATAATGTTTGTCTCGGAACACAATAAGGATAAAGCAGTTGCACGTGGATATAAGGTCAGCCTGGATGCCGGGAGCTCACTGTAAAATTCGATGACACGACATGATAGTGAGCATGAGCAATGTCCTCTCTGATAACCCATACTAGGATCTATCACGAAAAACACTAAGAAGTGTAGTATGAGTATTAATAAACAAGTACCCATGACACATTATAGGCCAATCGAGTGCAGATAAGACATAAATAAGGTAAAAAGTGAGAACAAGTAATAACAGAGTAAGTGAAAGTAATAATAGCAAAGAATTTGAATTAAAAATAGCTACAACGATCAAATGATATTAAATATCAGTAAGCTAACAAAAGCTAAAGAATAAGTCTAACAAAAGTAAACTAGTACTATAGTTATCAACTACAGAAGAATATCTATCGAATAGTAGTAACGTCAAAGGCAGTGAGACACATTCCTAGAGCTCCAGTGTGATGACAATTAAAGAAAAAGCTAAGAACTATTGGTGTAATTGTAATGAGTGAAACAGAATACTCTAGATACAATCATCAAGTAAATTGAAATACAGAAAAGAGAGTAAACCCAAACGAACCCTATACTATCTGACGATACAAACAGTAAAAATAAAAGCAATCAAAACCTATAATCCCCTTATAATACGGGTAGGTACATCTAATCAATGAACAACCCAACCGATCCCCCAATAAGTCAGAAAGGTACAACCAAAGAAAATAGTATGAAATGAAAGGTGATGCTAACATAGTAAATCAAACAAACCGCATTCGCCCTCCTTGGTACCAAAACTATAGCATTAAGGACCCACAAGAGACATCTCTGTATATCACTCCAACCTCGTATACCCCTCCTCAAATCTTGTCATTGTGACCTAGAATGACAGGGCTTGTGGGGGGTATAATCTCCTATATGCCTAATACAGTAAATATCAAAACCCTAAAATACGATTCTGGTGGGACTTACCTTTTCAACCTGATAGGTCAGCCGAACTAACTATAAACAAAGTCAAAGAGGAAGTAAAATACATACAACATTCTATGCGCGGAAAAACACATGCATATATTTATAAATCCTATGACAAGGTTTCCACTATATACAAGTGTCTATTGATTTATTTACAAGAAAACTCAAGTCTAACCATGGTCTACAATAAGAAAAAATGCTATGAAAGTAAAATATAAGAGAAGCCTTCGACAAATTATGAAGATATAATCAACTACTTCGAATACTCGAAATGCTTTTGTACTGACGAGAGAGACAGAATCACTAATTCTAGGGATCAACACCTTCACAAAAGTGAAGAAAAGTAACGAGTGAGTACAAAAACCATGGTACTCAACAATGTC
>JBDJHY011046919.1:0-14214 GCA_039654485.1 Withania somnifera
GAGTTTACACTAATTATAAAGATATTACAATTAATTATAATGATTTAAAATATAAAAAATATCTGTTAATAATTAATTCTCTAATACTATATTTTTAATTACTTTTCATTTCCTAATATGTAGAGGATTTATCATAATAGGGTAATATAATAAGAAATCTTTTTGTTTGGATATGTTTGGAAAGCCACAAGAAAATTGGAATTGGTGTAATCAGAGGTAATTATAATATTAGATCAAGTAATTGCCAATTTAGAGAAAAAATTGGTATAATTGGAAGAGTATACTTATGCTCTCCATTTATCACGGGAGTTGAGAATTGTGTGTAGTTACAAGGTTACTTTTAATTTTTTCTTTCTATTTTTGTTTTGTTTTGTTTTATTTTCTTTTATTTATAATTTATTTTTTATTTCTATTAATTTAAATTCTTTTTTTTTATCTTTTAAAAACTTTGGATGTTTTTCATCTTACATTGTTTATCTTTCATTTCCTTTCTTCCTATTCTCCAACCTTTACTTTCTGTGATCCTAAAAAATATACTTCTTGTGATCCAATGTAATTTCTCGCATCTTTTTTTTCTTGCTTTAACATAACTCCATTATAATTTTAGTGTTTGGATTGAAGTATAATTTCATTGTTGAATGAGATTATAGACTTATATTTTCCTTTTCTTTTGAATTATATTTACTTAATTTATGGTGGACTTATTTTATGTTATGTTGAAATTTGATATAAGAATATTATGTTAATTTTTTTAGTATTGAGTTAACGCTGTATCTTTTGATCGAATTTATTCGCTTTAGCAGTAGTTGTTATGCTATATGACATGTCATTCATTTTTTTAGTTATAATTGATAAAAAAAATTCGTCAAACATTTAAATAATTTTATGATGTTATATTTATAATATCAATCTTTCTGTCAAAGATGCATTCTATGATGAATGTGTAGTTTTAGATTGTATAATTTATTAAATTAAATATTATTAATTTTAAATAACTGACACACACACATATATATATATCAAATATGTTTTACAATATTTGTTACAAATATATATTTATATCGTAATATATTTTCAAGAAATAACTATGCCTCTTAAATACCTAATTTATATTAGTATAAAAGCACAAACTTGTCAAGTAAATTCTAATTTCTTATACTTACCTTTTATTTTTAAACTTAATTTAATGGTGTAATTACATTTATGAATCAAAACAATGTGCTTGTATGTACTATAATTATTTTACAATAAACAAACATGTCATCATAATGTCACACTTGGGTTTATATCCTGGACGGAACACTATACTAAAAACTACAAGTCTCCCCAAGATAACCCTTGGTCTGGCATAAGACATAAAACATGAAGTGAAATAACGTGAAAACTGATACACGTGATAATTTTTTGTAATGCAAATAAAAGAAAAGAAAGTTTTTCATAACTGATAATAGAGTTAGTTGAAAATATTACAATTGTTTGACTGGCTGTTTATGAAGCCTTTACTAATAATTGATGAGTGATCTTAGGCATATTTATATGTCTTAACGCTATTAGAATCCCATGTTTTAACTTGGTTTCGAGAGCAATTACGTGTTCTTTGAGTGTCTTATTACTAGATATGTGTGACACATTACTAACCCATATGATTAGCCTATTTTAGGCATATTTTGAGCCTCAAGGAATGTAGATCGAGTGGAAGTGAAAAATGGAATGTTTGGGATGAATTATAGTAAATTTAGGCCTATCACGATAGGGATCACGACGTGATAGATAGCCCATCACGATTGGGATCACATCGTGATCCCCTGTTTATCTTTTCTGGAATTGTTGTTAACTTACAGATTAAGTCGGGGGCAAAAGAGTTATTTTCTTGGGCGACTATATAACCCTTAAGGAGGAGTTTTTGGGTGGGGTACAACACTTAGGAGAGAAAACAACAAGTGAAGAAGATACTCAACAACCTAGGGTTACTTTCTATTTCTCAATCCTTGTACTTTTATGTTAAAGATGCTATTTTGTGGAATGATTATGATTATTAGTGGATAAATACCCTTGTTCTGGGGTTATGGCTAACACATGATTTGTGATATTGGTTTGACATAAACTATTTCTTATTTCTCATGTTAATTGTTCTTACACTTCGGTATTAATCTATTATAATTAATTGGCCACCATTAGATACACAATAACTCTGAAAGTGCACTAATTTGGGATTGGCGAGTGGAACGGGAGTGTAAGGAGTGAGATCATGTTTTTTGAATCTAAATTAGAATAGTGAATATGATTTGAAATTAAGACAAGATCTTGTACTTAGTTGACTCACCTGGTGAAACAGGAAAGACATCTATAATGCATTTATATTAAGTCATCACAAAACAAGTCAATCGAAGTAGTTGTGGGGACTATATAAATATTGATTATAGGACTATAAATCCCTAATGCATAACTTTAATCCCAGAATCAACTATTAGAGAAATAAATGATATTTATGGAAGACTGAGATCAAGTATGAATGTGTGTAATTCCATAAACCTGGAATATTTATTTTTATTAACAACACTTGTTGTTTCTTCCCAAGTCTCATTTAATTTTCCTTAGTTTAAGTTAGTATAGTATAAAATCCAAATTCTTCTATTGTGACATACAATTGCATAAATATTAAATTGCATATAAGAGTCATTTATGGTACTAATTCCTAATACCAAGTCCCTGAGTGTTTGATATTCGAATCGAAAGAGCCACTAGATTATCATGGCAATTGGCAAGTCTTTGATTCTTGTAAGATATTTTGTATTATGCAATTGTTAACGACTTGATCTTAGAAGGTTTCATTTTTTAGGCATTGATTACTACTAATATGGCATGAAACAGAGACTTAGTGGAATCCTTTCAGGAACCAGAACGTTAACAATGAAGGAACAAGATGTTCTCTTATCTAGTTCTATAAGTTCCACTGGGTCAACTAATAGTTGTAATTCCTGCTCAAATGGAAGATACAAGGAAATTCCATGAGGTGGCTATTCAATGGTCCATAAATGCTACCTCTGCTATAAAAAAACTCGCACCTGGAGGTAGAATTGAACTAAAACAGAATATGATGCAGCTTTTGCACACTAGTGGGAAGTTCACTAGTCTCTCACATGAAGATCTGCAACCGTACATTCAAAAATTCCTTGAGATCAGTGACACTTATATTCCAGATGGAGTTTCACCAAATTATGTGAGACTCACTCTATTTCCATTATCCTTGCTTGGTGAAGCAATGCGGTGGCTAGGTGCAGAGCCACCAAACTCTATTTTTACATGGGAGGACTTAGAAAGGAAGTTACTGATTCTTTTCTTTCCATCCAGGAAGACAACAAGGCTAAGGAGTGAAATCCTGAGCTTTAGAAAAAATCTTGGAGAAAATCTCTACCAAGCTTGGGAGAGGTTTAAAACATTATTCAAAAGTTGTCCTCATCATTAGCAGTCTAATAAAGTGTTGTTACATACCTTTATAGAGGCACTAGAACCAAACTCCAAAATATTTCTATATTCAGTAGCAGGGGGACAGGCCTTGGAGAGAACATATGATGAGATGTACACTTTATTGAATAGGATTGCCACAGGTAATTTGGATTGGAATAGAGATGTGTCAAGAACCAATGGTAACAAAAACAATGCAGGGGTTATGGAATTAGAGATGATTACAACATCATCAACACAAATTTTATCCCTGTAAAACATGTTTGCACAAGCTTTTGGACAGCAACAACAGCAGGCTTCAGTAAATGCAGTCCAATCTCAAGTTGTGAATTTGTGTGAGACATATGGTGGAGGTGATCATATATCTGACATATGTGAGGCCAATCCTGATTTGGTTAACTTTTTAGGAAATGCACTGAGAGGTGCAGGACAACAATATTATTGTAATACTTACAACTCAAGATGGAAAAACCACCCAACTTTCTCTTAGGGTGGAAATCAGAATCAACAATATCAATAGGGTTCAGGTTAGTACAAAAACCTATAGTCAAATCAGCAGCAAGGACCAAGTTCACTTTGCAGAATTATGGTAATGACAGAATGTGCAGCGGTAACAGTACGGTAGAGATGCTTAAAAAGTTGCTAGAAGGGAATACACGTGATATTAAGAGACTAGCTAGTTTTGAAGAAGATTTGAAAAGTCAACAAATGGCTACACAACTACCACAGAGGCAAATGGTTGTGTTATAAAATACAAGGCCCCAAGGGGGTCTTCCAAGCAACACAGACCAAAATCCAAGACAAGTAAATTGAATTACAATGATACATGGGTTGCAGCTATATGAGTTAGTTCCTCAAAAGGAAAGTCAATTAAGCAAAGAAGTAGAAAGAAATAATGACAATATAAACAACGGCAAGGAAAAAGACACTAAGTTTGGGGGTGGAACATTCGTTGTGAGACCTCCACCACTATTTCCTCAACGATTGAAAAAATAGAAAGAAGATGAAGGGTTCTAGAAGTTTAAAAAATTGTTGGGGAAGGTTCATATTAGATTGCCATTGATTGATGTCTTGCAGGGAATTCCCAAGTATGCTAAGTATGTGAAGGACATCGTGGCTTACAAAGATTTTTTCACTGAGCATGCCATAGTATCCGTTACTCAAGAGTGCACATCGCGCATTCAAAATAGATTACCTATGAAGAAAAAAGATTTAGGAAGTTTTATTATTCAAATTACTGTTGGATAGGAGCTCAACGTTCGCACATTATGTGATTTGGGTGTAAGTATAAATCTCATGCCAATGTGTTATTCCAAGCAAATAGGTTTGGACAATCCAAACCACCACAATTATTTTTACAGTTGGCTGATCACTCTTTTATGAGGCCTCTTGGTATAGTGGAGGACGTGTTGGTGTAGGTGGGATCATTGATCTTTCCTGTAAACTTCAGTATTTTAGATTTCAAGCTAGATCCGAAAGGCCCATTTATTTTGGGGCATCCATTTCTTTCCATCGTGTGCTAATTAAAATTGTTGTAGGGTGACTAACTATGACGCCACATGATAATGTAGATGTGTTTGATATTTAGAAGGCCTTAAAGTTTCCCACAATATATGAGAAGTTTTCTAAAATCATAGTGTTTGACACAAACAATGAAGTGTTAGTATCAGTTGTTAGTGATTCACTAGCAAGAGTAATTGCGGGTCAAGAAACTGAAGGAGATATTAAAGCCTACAAGATGATCCAGCTATTAGATCTTGCTATCATTTATGCAAAGCACTAAGAGCATGAACACTAAATAGGCCGCTTGGGCCTCCCCCGAAGCCATCTGTTGAAGAAGCTCCATGGTTGGGGTTAAAAGTCTTGCCTATCCATATAAATATGCTTTCTTGGGTGAATATGATACTCTGCTAGTTATATTAGTTGCCGAATTATCTGAGGCACAAGTTGCTGAAGCTCTGGCAGTGTTGAAAAAAAAGAAGCGGGCTATTGGATGGAAAATACCTGCTATTCAGGGCATTATCCATCCATTCTATATGCATAAAATTTTGATTGAAGATAGCTATAAACTAATGGTACAACAACAGTGGAGACTGAATCCACCAATGAAAAAGGTGGTGTGGAAAGAAGTGATAAAATAGCTAGATGCTGGAATTGTTTTCCCTATATCCAATAGTAAATGGGTAAGTCTAGTGCAATGTGTCCTCAAAAAAGGAGGCATGAACGTGGTGACTAATGAAAAATTTTAGCCACTTTTTCATACAGTCACTGGGTGGATAATTTTCATGAATTATCATAAACTCAATGAGGCAATGACTCACAAGGCTCATATCTCGTTTTCTCTGTGGATCAGATGCTTAATGAACTTGCAGGCCAAGATTATTTTTTTCTTTTAGGACGGATACTCAGTTCACAATCAGATCATCATAGCTCTTGAAGATCAGGAGAAAACCACCTTCACATGGCCATTTAGTACTTATGCTTTCCAACGCATGCCCTTTGGGTTGTCTAATGCGCCCCCACCTTTCAACGGTGTATGATGGCCATATTTAGTGATATGTTGGATGATTTTCTTAAAGTTTTTATGGAAGATTTCTCAGTTTATGGGGACTATTTTGAAATGTGTTTACATAATCTGGATTAGAACTTAGCAAGGTGAGAAAAAACACACCTGGTATTGATTGGGAGAAATGTCACTTCTTGGTGAAAGAAGGCATTGTCCTTAGTCAAAATGTGTCCAAGGTTGGTTTAGAAGTTGAAGAACCCAAGAATGATATGATTGTGAAGCTACCACACCCTATCACAGTGAAGGGGGTGTGGAGTTTTCTGGGGTAAGCAGGTTTCTATCAGAGATTCATCCGTGACTTCTCGAAGAACTCTTGGTCATTGTGTAGATTTCTCAAAAAAGATGCAAAATAAGAATTCTACTGATGAATTTTTGAAATCTTTTAACCTTCTGATGAAGACTTTGATTGAATCTTCTATACTTGTTTCCCCCGGTTGGGAGTTGCCTTTTAAATTAATGTGCGATGCGCGCGATACTACTATGGGAGCATTATTGGGATAGAGGAAGGACAAGATCTTCTGATCCATTTATTATGATAGCAAGGCTCTTGATGCTACTCAGGATAACTATACAATTACTGAGAAGGAGATACTAGCATTGGTTTATGCATTCAACAAATTTAAGGCCTACCTAGTAGGAATTAAAGTTATAGTGTATACCAATCATGCAACGATTCGGTATTTGTTCAATAAAAAAGAGCCAAACCCACGATTAATTAGGTGGATCCTGGTTCTTCAAGAGTTTAATCTTGATATTTGCGACCGCAAAGGTTGTGAAAATCAGGTAGCTGATCACCTGTCTAGATTGGAGAATCATGTACACATCGAGGAACAAAAACAAATTAGAGAAGAATTCCTAGACAAAAAACTGATGAACTTATTGATACAATAGTTACCATGGTACGCGAATATAGTAAATGTATTGGTGAGTGGGGGTTTTTCCACATGGAGCCACAAGTCAGCAGAAGAAGCAACTGAACCATGATTGTAAATTCTATTTCTGGGATGAGCCATTCTTGTATAAGTAATGCCCAGATTAGCTTATCAGGAGGTGTGTGCCGGAGTGTGAGATGAATGATATTATGAATAAATGCCATGCTTCGCTTTATAGGGGACATCATGGAGAGGAACACACCACCCACAAGGTATTACAGTCAGGTTTTTTCTAGACTTCATTTTTTAAAGATGCTAATGCGTTTGTGAAGAAATGGGACCAATGTTAGAGGATGGGGTCAATCTTAAGACATCATGAGATACCATTGAATAATATCTTTAAAGTTGAGATCTTTGACTATAGGGTATTGATTTCATGGGGATTTTTGCTCCAACTCATGGAAATAAGTACATTCTCTTAGTGGACTACGTATCAAAATAGGTGGAAGTAACTGCACTACCCATAAATAATGCGAGAGTAGTATTAAAGTTTGTGAAGAAGCATATCTTTACAAGATTTGGCACTCTACGGGTGATGATTAGTGATGGTCGGTTGCAGTTTAGGAATGCATGGTTTAAAGGTTTGGTGAGCAAATATGGGGTGACGTACAAGGTATCCACTTCCTATCACCCCAAAACTAGTTGGCAAGTCGAGGTATCAAGTAAGGAGATAAAGAAAATTCTCTAAAAAAGTCAATGCACAGAGGAATGATTGGGATGAGAAGCTTGATGATGCCCTTTTGTCATACGGAATTGTGTTTAAAACTTCTATCGGCACTTTACCATTGTCGGTTGGTCTTTTGAAAAACATGTCACATGTACATAAAATTGGATTATCACGCGTATTGGCTATCAAGAGGTTAAATTTTGACTTCAAGGAAGCAATGGAGAAGAAGATGTCGCATCTACATGATCTTGAGGAGTTCAGGCTCAACGTTTATGAAAATGCCAAACTATACAAGGAGAAAACTAAGAAATGACATGATAAGAAATTGGTCTAAAGATCCTTTGAGCCCGAGCAACAGATACTTCTATTCAATTCATGATTGAGGTTGAGTCCAGGAAAATTACGCTCCAAGTGGATGGGGCCATTCTAAGTTGTAAGTGTTACGAAGCATGGAGAAGCTGAGCTTCAAGATTATAAGTCAGAGAAAACTTTATTAGTTAACAACTAGAGGTCAAGTACTATTGAACTAATGTTGATTGTTGGATGAGATCCATTGATATGGTAGATACGTGATATTTAGTGGGTCATGCCACGATGTTAAATAAGACACTTACTCTTGAGGCAACTTATGGTTTGTATGGTAATTTTAACTTTGTTTATGTCTTTTAATCATTTTTTCTGATGTTTATTAGGTACATGAAGATATGGAGGCCTAAAGGTATGCTATATGATGTAAATTATGCTAAAAAAACCAAGTATGGATCGATCATGGCGGCTATCACATTGTGAAGCACATCGAGATTATCCACTAGAATGCTTGAGTTCTATCATATACATATCGTGATGAGACTCTATATAGATGGAAGTTCCATCATGATGGGAATCACGACATGATGCATATTATAATGAGGCTCTGGATAGCTGGGAGTTCCATTATGATGGGTATCACGACGTGATACATATCATGATGTGACTCTCCAAAGTTAGGATATTCCATCACGATAGGCATCAGGATATGATGCTTATTGTGATGAGACAATGGTTGAAAAAGCATTCCATCACGATATAGATCACGTTGTGATAAAGTGATTTTTATTTCAAAAATCATTAAAACCGACCAGATCAATCTGGCTCAGCTATTTTATTTAAATACCAACCAAACCCTCATTCCCCTTAGTTTCTTCAATCCAGCCCCTTTTCTAAAAAAAATCAAGTTTTCCCCTCTTCCCTCTTCATCCAACTCCATTACTTTTCAAGATCAAGCATCTCAAGTAAGTTTTTAATCTCTTCTCTTTTATTTCTATTGGGTTGCAGTTATTGAGCATTTGATTTCGTACTAGCCTTGACCATTGTGTGCAAGTAAAATTGGTAGTAATGAACCACTCTTGTTGTGCCATTGTTGGTGTTAAAGAAGCAATCTTGGTTATGTTATTGTGCAACTTGAGTTTGTGGTATGGTGGAGTTAGTGGTGTGAATTATTTCATTATTTCAGGATTAACTTTGATTGAATAAATTGGTAGGGTTGATAATAGGATGGACCATTAGGCATCCATGTCTAATAAGTACATAATGTGTGTAAAGGTAGTTTATATCCGTTATTAGGAGTAATTTATGCCTTTGTCTTACTTGTAACATACTTTGCACTTGATTTTAATAGAATACATTTGAGTTATGCACGTTGACACATTGCACCTTCGCTAATGCACATTGTGAAAGGGATGTCTGAGTACCTTGAATTTATATGACAAGTAAGAATTGTGATGTGCCATGAAATAGTTATGGTGACAAGTAGTTAATTGTTAAGTGTGGGGTGGTTCCACTATCCCCTCATTGCATGTGTATAAAGTATGTGCTACATATGAATGTGCGGTTGAAATTGGTCATAATAGGATGAAATTGGAGTGTGTAATAGAGTTCCATAAGATAATGTGAAGGTATATATCCACAACTTAGACTTGAATTTTACAGCTAAGAGCAGTCTGATGTACCTTATATATTGACTGTCAGTTGTGTGGTGCTTCAAACTTAAGTGTGGGGTGGAGACACCACACATTAATGTTTTCTGATGTGTTTCTTGTGGCTGTACTAGTGTATGTTACTCTATTGATAGGACAATGCCTCAAAAAGCTAATAAACCAGTCCACTCTTGCAAAGTTGCAATGGTTGGGTTGGGTTCAATTCATGCAAGCTCTAAACGAGCCCATAGTACTTCTTTCTAGGATCCACCTTTTGTGGAACCTCCCAAGGTGGGGTGTCACATATTTGGTATTGCTTCTATGGTGGATTCAGGAAAAACATGGTACAAAAAAATCAATATCCAGGTATCTCTTTGTCGAGAAGGTTTACATGGAAAGTTTAGCTACAGAGTTACTATCTTCACTTTGGTTTGGCAGTTGGGTTTGGATTTTATTTTTGAGAACCAAGGTGAATTCAATATCAACCTGATCAGGGAGTTTATGCAAATTGGAATCCAAAAGAAACTACTGAGGTCAAGGTGCGAGGGCGCATATTTTGGGTGACAGCTGGCTTTGTCAACAACTTACTGAACACCAATGATGAAGCTGACATTGCACTATTGTGTGATTTTTCGAGGCACCCACCATATCAATATATTCTCCTCACTCTGTGTGGTGTCAAATCACAGGCAAGATGGATTGGAATGCACAAGGGCACCACTATGCCTTTTTATTTTTACACTTCGATGAAGAAGCCCGCTGCTGGTTAAAGATTGTCAAGCATTGCCTGATGCTAATAAATTATTACACCACAGTTATCTAGAGTAGGGTATACCATATGTATGTCTTAATGAAAGGTATGGAAATTAACATTAATGGCATAATTTGGGTTGTGATGAAAAAGGAAAGGTATAGTCGGAGGTTGCGATACTTTTGGGGGCATAATGATGCAGTTTCATTGAGGATAATATGATAAGGAAGATTCGGTAGATGCCATCTATGCTCTACTTGCTAAATTTTTGGATGTTACCAAGAGTAAAGTTACAGCTGAAGGTGTAGGAGGGCAAAAACTAACATAACTAGAGAAAAATGCCATGTATGAGAGTTATTTCAATTTCAAGTATGGAGTCGAGATACTGAAGCTGCGGGTTGGCGGTAGGCCTGCAATTGAAGAAGAGATCAATGGTGTGTAGATGCAGTACCTAATGAATAATCATGCTCGTACCATGTATAGGATTAGGCCTGGTTTTATAAAGCACACAAATGATGATGTACCCACTGAGGATGAGAATGTGTATGGGGATTTAGATGCTGAAGAAGATAGTGAAGATGATGATGTTGCACTGTAGATGAAGTTACAATCCTGGTGGATGAGGATGACAACCTCCAAATATCAGACCCGGAGGACCTCGATGGATGACCAGGGAGTTTTTATAGCCATTGTCTTTTATTTTTTTATTTTGAGCACTGGGGACAATGCTGGATTTTAAGTGTGGGGTGGGGGATATAAATCCTTTGTATGTTGATTATAGGTGGTATGTTTCTTGTATGACTTGTTCTGTTTAAATTTAGAGTTTCTATGTTGTACTTTTTATTTTTCTTGCTATGTAATTTTTATTTTAGTTTTGCGTGTTTAATTTTTATATTTTCTTTTGGGGTTCCTTAGTTTTTCTTGCCGGCTCTTGTATGCCTTAACACCATTAAAGTCCCATGTTTTAACTTGGTTTCAAGAACAATTACGTGCTTTCTGAGTGTCTTATTTACTAGATATGTGTGTAGCATTACTAACTAATGTGATTAGGCTATTTCAGTTGTATTTGGAGCCTTAAGGAATGTAGATCGAGCTGAAGTGGAAGCCGAAATGAGCAGGGATGAATTGCAGAAAACTTAGGCCTATAATGATAGGGATCACAACATGATGGCTAGCTCATCACGATTGGGATCACATCATGATCCCCTGTTTATCTTTGCTGGAATTGCTATTAACTTACAAATTAAGTTGGGGGGAAAATAGTCATTTTCTTGGGCTACTATATAACCCTTGAGAAGGCATTTTTGGATGGGGTGCAACACTTGGGAGAGAAAACAACAAGTGAAGAAGATGCTCAACAACCTAGGGTTACTTTTTATTACTCAAACCTTGTACTTTTATGTTAAATAGGCTATTTGTAGATTGAGTATGATTATTTATGGATAAATACCATTGTTCTGGGGTTATGGATAGTGCATGATTTGTGATATTGGTTTGACATAAAATATTACTTATTTCTCATGTTAATTGTTCTTACACTTAGGTATTAATCTTTTCTAATTGATTGGCCATATTAGAATCATCTATAACTCTGAAACTGCACTAGAATCTGACGAGTTTAAAGAAACATGTTTATTAAATCTAAAATTAGGATAGTGAATACGATTTGCAATTAAGATAAGATCTTGTACTTAGTTGACTCACTTGGTCAAACAGGGAAGACATCTATAATGTATTTATATTAAGTCATCTCAACACAAGTCAATCGAAGTAGTTGTGGCAACTATATAAATAGTGATTAGAGGACTATAAATCCCTAAGGCATAACTTCAACCCCGAAATTAACAATTAGAGGAATAAATGATGTTTATGAAAGACTAAGATCATGTATGAATATGTGTAATGCCATAACCATGGAATATTTGTTTATATTGACAACACTTGTTGTTTCTTCCCATGTCTCATTTAATTTTCCTTAGTTAAGTTAGAATAGTATAAAATTCAAATTCTTCTATTGTGACATACAATTGCATAAATATTAAATTGCCTATAAGAGTCATTTACGATACTAATTCATGATACCAAATCCCTAAGGGTCCGATATCATCTCGAAAGAGCCACTATATTACTTCTAAGACCACGTACACTTCTGTGTGTGCTTGGAAGCCCACAATGAGTTTTTAGGAAATGCCCCTAGCTAATTCAAAGAAACCAAAAGAAAATAACTGATATAAACTGAAAGCTCTAACTACATAATATATCATCTGCATAAAATAGCTATTGGAGGATGGGGAGTCACCAACTGCTGACATAATCCTCTTATGCTAACTAGCCCTTAATACGTGAGGGCGTACCTGAATACCTGAATGTCGAAAGCTACATCATAGAATGATGCAACTTTAGAAAGGGGAATCAATACTTTAATTGTACTGGTTTGTGAGATATGCATAATGCATAATGATATTTAAAACACACTTTAAAAAATAGACTTCCAAATGCAGTAGTAAAAATCCTGAAAAACATATGGCAATGCTATAGTGCAATGACCCAAATGCATAATCTTTAGATGAAAACATAATTCAAAACTAAAAGCCATAAAATATCATAAAGTGTTTGAAATTATTGGGCTGGTGCACCTATAAGTTAACTAAACAAAAAATTATATAGAGTTACACCCCCTTAACCAATATAAACCCTGTTATGAGCAACATAAAGTCCAATGTACTGCACCCACACTGAAAAGAGGTTTATTTAACCTCCCATATTTAGAACCATGAAACTAACATGAAAGACATATAGGCAAGCCTACGCTGGTGACGTAGTTATGGAACTCAAGGTATCTGGATCTCGTGTTCACTTGGTTCTAAATAATCTTCCCATATTATGCAACTATGCTCATATATAATCATGTCTGGGGAATATTCAGATGCTGGATCTACTTTCGCTCATTCATAGTTGTATGAATGTCATATCAACCGGAAAAGACATTGTTTTAAGATGAAGCTCCATGTCATGAAATATCATGTCATGTGAAAACCATGAGTCTTGAGATTTTTTATAATTTTATGATGCTAAAGTCTTGTTATGCACAATCAAGGAAACATGATAATATTTCTTGAAAAACATGGATAATTTACATGTATGCATAATTTAGGCATGAAAAGCATGCTTAGAGTGTAAACCACCGATATGAAAATAAACCACGAAATAATCACAATTACATGAATAAATATCATAAATATACTTGTAACAGTAAATCCATATGATTTTATGCTTTTAGGATTGATCCCTAGATCACAATACTTGAAATAGCTTTTGAAAATAGGAGTTTTGGGCATGAAGGTGGAAGGAACCTTCATAATACTTACATATCTGTTTATGATATTTCTTGGAGGAAACTTTGGGCTTGAAACCTTGAAGATTGAACATGAGAGACCCCACTATGGTTAGGGAGGAGGAATTGGAGGAGAACCTCAAGTTTTTACCATTCCTTGATCTTTGAAAAACTTCAGATAATCTTGGGGACTGAAAGAAGGGCTTGTGAGTTGATTGTAATGACCCTTATGGTCATTTATGATAAATACGTGATGTCTTGCATCTTAGAGTATTTCAGTAGTTTTCCCAAGTCATTTATAACTTGCTGGGACTGATAGTTTGGATCCCTGGCAACTCAGTCGAGAAATATCTCAAATTCCCTGTTTTAGAGCCTAAAGTTAAGTATTCGTTGACCAAGTCAATTTTCCTTTAATACGACCTCAAAATTTAATTTCGACAGCTCTATTAGCTCTGTAATGCCAAACCAAGTCAAGATTGACCTTAAGTTTGTATTTTTGAGGTTTCGTTTGCAAGTTATGCGAATTTGTGGAAATTGTTTAAGT
>JBDJHY011047133.1:0-14210 GCA_039654485.1 Withania somnifera
GTTCCATTGAGGGTGTTCCATTAAGTCAAGAGAGTCGAGTGCTAATGTATTTTTATAGTAGAAGCATTAGCACCGATGGTGGACATGAGGTTCCCAATACCCATAACCAATGTTGCCAATGTAGGGTATTATTTTGGTATCGCTCATTTGTACCTAGAGTGTCTAGATGGAATCACTAGAAAGAGTGTCGCATGTTGTGGCAGGGTATGAGATCCCCTACACATAGGGTCATATATAGAGTTCATAGCTATATGCTTTGAAGTATGCCAGTTAGAGAAACTCCCAAAAAGAAGCTAAAATTGAATGTTTTGAAAGGAAGAAAGTGAAAGCTTATTTTTAACTAACTCTTTATCTTTTGTTAAAAACTGATGAGTAAAACTTTTTAAACTGAGTTTATTTGAGATATGAGTTATTTAACTGAGTTATGAAACTGCTTAGTTGAGTTAGAGTTGAAGTGAGTTTTACTGTTCATGCATTGCATATTACATATCATTATACTATATGGCCTGTTTTATACCTGCTCACATACTCAGTACATATTTTTTGTGTTAATTCTATTCTTATTGCATGTGTTAACCCCCATGCAGATTTTGCCAACTACTCGGTTGCTCAAGGTTGATATTGCCTGCATTCTTAAAATGCTAGAAGTTTGGTTAGTCCTCACTTGATTCGAGGGAGAAGCTATGGAGTTGTTTTTATTTATTTATTTATCTAGATCTTGGACTTTAACTTTATTTATTTATTATTTTATTCATTAAAGACTAGCTAGTAAACTCTTGTGGTAGTAGTCCATTATTTAGTGAGTAAAGGCTCTCAGACTGAGATGTATGTTTTGAGACTTGAGTTTGTCTATTCCTTTTTTATACTATTTATTGATTATTGTGAGGTGTCCATTACACTTTTGATATTATTGATATTTCTTTCGCTGAGTGGTATGAGTAGAGCTATGCATGATCCAAGTGGTTTTTCCGTGTCTACTGGGCAACTTAGTGGCTAAAGATGTCGGTCCTACCCAGGGGCTGAGCTCGGGGCGTGATAAGAGGAGAAGAGTGGAGTATTGGTATTGTCCTGTTGGTGGAGGTTCCGAAGATTTAGATGGGGTTATTCACCGGAAATAGAGGAAAAAGGTTAATGGTGGCGGCTCAGTTGGGGCAGTTTTTTTTCTTTGGGAATTTTGCCAAATTTATAATTTTTCACCATAAATAAATAATGTAATGATAATACAAAAGTCATATAGAAAAAGTAAAACTCTAATGCATTCATGGTTTTGCACAAAAGCATGAGCTACCTAAAATCATGTGCCTAAAACTATGGACTACATAAAAAGATGTGGCTATTTAATTTATCTCTGTAGAATACCTTCTCTGTCTTAATATAATAATGGAATGTGAAAAAAAATATATAAATAAAATACAAAAATATATTTAAAATCATGTAAAAAAATATGATTTGAATGAAAAATTAACAAAAATAGAAATAATCATTTATTTATATGTAAATATAACTGTATTAAAATTAATAATAATCAAAATTAACTAAAATAACAATAAATTGAATAAAAAATTATTATTTTAAAAATAAAAATTTATCAAAAACTTGTGTTAAACTTTAAAAAATATGCAAATATTATATCTCGTGCAATTTAATGAATAAGGAGCTTAAGATATTTATTTATTTTATAATATATCAGGTCAATATTGGGTGTCAACAAGTGATCCTTTTTGTCTGGAGATGAAAGAGTATTTGGTCAAAAATGTTGATGTGTATCCAATTTAAGCTTCCGAACTTGGACTTGTTATGACAAATTTGATGGAATGACTTCCCAACTTGAACTCGATATGTCATATTGTACGGGATGGATTTCCTGCTTGAGCTTGATATCACATTGGATAGGATGCCTTCCAAAATTAAACTTATTATTCCATATTGTACGAAATGACTTTCAAAATTGATTTTGATATTTTATATTGGACGGATGGCTTTCAAACTTTTTTATTTGAAACGTGGATTATCCAACTAGAACTTGATATGTCGTATTGGATGGGATGACCTTTCAAGTTATTTATTTGAAAAGTGGATGACCTAACTTGAATTTGATATGCCATATTGAACAGGATATCTTTTCAACCTATCTCTTTGAAATGCGAACAACCTAATTTGAACTTGATATGCAACATTGGACGACATGATTTCCAAACTTATCACTTTGAAAGGCGGATGATATAACTTGAAATTAATATGTTATATTGAATGGGATGACTTCCCAACTTATCTCTTTGAAATATAGACGACTTAATTGATATGCTATATTGAATAGGATAACTTTCCAACGTATCTCTTTAAAATATGGATGACCTAATTGAACTTGATATACTATATTGGATGGGATGGTTTCTCAACATGTCCCTTTGAAAGACCGATGATCAAACTTGAACTTGATATACCATATTGGATAGGATGGCTTCCCAACCTATCTTTTTGAAAGATGGATGGCCTAACTTGAACTTGATATCCCATATAAGATAGGATGGCTTCTCAACGTATTCCTTTTAAAGGCAGAATACCTAAATTGAACTTGATATGTCATATTTGATGGGATGGCTTTCCGACTTCTCTCTTTAAAATGCGGATGATTTAACATGAACTTGATATTCCATATTGGACAGAATGGATTCTCAACCTGTCTTTTTAAAAGCTAAACGGCCTAAATTAATCACGATATGCCATATTTGATGGGATGACTTCCCAATTTGTCTCTTTGAAAGACAGACAATCCAACTTGAACTTAACATCTAATCATCACCTTGATGAGGATCTTGATAAATCAAGTCACCTTAACATATATCATGATAAATGGAGTAACTTTGATGCCAGTCTGGGTATTTGGAATCACCTTGACACCTATGGATAATTCCTTGACATCTACTATATTAAAATCTTATGTAAATACATACACTTACAAGGAACGATCAATGTACACATTTTCGCTTTATCCAGTGACATTAGCAAAAATATCAAAAAATATATAAAGTTAGTTGATAAGATAATAGACCAACGTGTTAGTTTAACAGGTGGACAATCTGAATCAGAACAAAAAAAGTCACTTTTAAAAGTATTAACAGGTGAGTGCATGTTTATTTTTTATTATAGAATAAAAATTGTTAGGAGAGAACCAATTATTGACCGCAATTGGTACCATCAATTAGTATTGCATAAAAATTCTCTTACTTGCTTCTCTTTCAACTGAGATTGACGTCAGGGTAATTCAAGTGGTACCTCAAACATACCTGAGTATCAATAAAATTTATTCGTCTTTCTTCAAACAAAGGTTTTGACTCTACTAGTACTCATGTTTCAAGTGCTCTCACCACAAAGAGAGTCATCTCTCACATATTTTTATGTATTTGATTTAAAGATTTCTTTTACAAAGTGCTTTCACATTCAAAAGAATGTTCAAAGCATGCAATTGTGATATCATATGCTTGTAGTTCAAATAATTCTCTACTAATGAGAGAATATATGAAATAAGATCATATAAGGCTTATCGTTGGCTTGTAATGTAGGCTTAGGGATGGGTAGTATATTTATTTCAGATAAAATTAACTTAATCTCTCATTAAGCGTTGTACGTGTTTGTGCTTTGATGATTGATACGCCTTTGGCACTTGATCTTCATTGTTGCCCTTTTCTTTATTTGACTTCTTCAAGTCTTTACTTGATGAGAATATTTCTTTTATTCATTCTTTTAAAGTTTCTTCATTTTTCTTGGAGTATTAACACTTTTTTGTTGAAATTTCTTTTTGTTTTTACCTTGTGAAGAGTATTTAAATCTTTACTTTTTGTTTGAAGTCAGTTAAATCCTTGAGCTTTAGAAACTTTATATTTTTTCCTATGGTAACTTTGAATTTAAATATTCTTTGAAATCTGTGCGTCATTGGTGCACTCAAGAAGGAAGAGTTAAGAGAGATATAGTGTACATAAGCACTCAAAAGGGTATGGGCTAAGATGTGGTTGTACAAAAAAAGTTTTTAGGATCAAAATGGGAAATGCTAAGGATTAATATCATTTGGTAGGCTTGAAAGTAAAGTCGGGTCAAAGAAGGCATACGATCCTTTTTCAAATCAAATATTACTCAAGATTTTACCTCAACAAACATTTAGACTAAGTTCTAGATTAATAATGCGATGCATGAATTTAATCTAAAACTCACCACATAATGCACATGAAATAATGAGGTTGGTTTTATTTTTATCTCAAATGCATGCAAAAGAACATTTTTAAGTGTCACAAAAGTATGAACAAGGGGTACCAAAAGAATCTATGGTTTACCATAAATTCAGTCCTCTCTATCACGCCAATTATTTTTTTTCTTTTCACTTCATGTATGCACTTCTTACTGTGTTGGCACCAACGAATTCAAAGTTATGATTCTAAAAATATAGTATTATTTGTTTATTACTAAATAAAAGGTATAAAATAAATCTTTTTTTATTTTTAATTTATAATAAGAATCATCGAACTCGAGGAGAGTTACCTACATATCTCAACCCAAGGGAGGAGAATCAGATTTATGTAGTTCATCTAGATATGATATAAAGGAATTCATATCTAGACAGAGAAAATCAAAAATATTTACTAAATTAAAAATTATGTAAAACAATTATGCAAAGGTTTAGACAAACTTGGGACGATACCTCATAGGTCTAGAGTCAACAAATATCTTCAACCAGAGAATACATGTTGGTTATTTGCAAGGATTGCTGTGATCTCCCAATTATCTTGTAGAGACCAGTTATTTTAAAAAAGTTTCATAGATTTTGTACTTTACAGATATTTTAGGAGAACTATGCATTAGTTTTACCACCCTGCATTGCTGGGGATGGTTTTCCTGCAAAATATGAGAAATGAGTGAGGGTGGTAGTTATAAAAATATAACTGAATGGAGAAGTGTGAGCGCATAGTCAAAGACTCCCCTGATTTATAAACTCTTCCTATCCTGAAATTCGGTCTTGGAAGATCTTTTGAGGACCTTCCTAAAAAACTCTTCCCTGGTTATATTCTTCAAATCATATCTCAATTTGTTGATACAAGATTCTGATATTGATAGGATTTTTTGGGATCTCCTCAAAATATTTTACCCAGTTACATTTTCTTATATGAACTTCAGTTTAAGCTGCTGAAAATTATCTTCTTATTGAGCATTTTTTAGAAAATCTAAGAAATTCTACCCAACTTTCCATAATAAAAGAAATGAAAATCGTATGAGGAATTTGACTAAGCCTTGTAGCGCCTACATATTATGTTGAAATAGAAAGCAGGTCAAATATCATTCCAACAGTGCGATAGGAAAATTAAATATTGAAATGGATAAAGTAACAACTATTAACCCCAAAAATTATATATATAATAGAAAAGTCAGAGCCTTTTCTTATTATTTTATCACCAAAAATTTTATATGTATAGCATATGTAGAATTTGACTAGCTACTCTCTAGATATACTTAATATATTAAGGAAAACTAATTTTACAACTCCAAATACTAACAAATAGCACATAACATGCTTCATGGAGTTCCTATTCTCTAAGATGTAGCTCTTCTTTCCATTTTGCATATTGTCTTCCTCTGATATATAAGAATAACATTGTTTTTTTAATAACCTCCTCTTCATTGATTGGTTTTTGTTGAAATCTCTTCATTTTTCTTGTCCTCCAAATTGTATAGATTATAATGCCAAAGGTACAATATGTAATGTTATTAATAGATCTCCTACTGCTAGCTTTACTACAGATCCCTTTCAACTTTTTTTCCAAGATCAATATTTTCCTTCTAAATCCCAACCATTATAGCATTTTCTCCATAAAATCTTTGTGCTAGAACATTCAAATAAAAAATGAATGAAAGTTTATGTTGTTGGTCCATAAATCAGCAATCAGGTAGTATATCAATGCCAAAACCTTGCATTCTCTCCACAGTAGCTAATCTTCTTTGTATTGCTAGCCACACTATGAACTTATGCCTACTGTGAATTTTCTTATGTAGAACATGATTTTACAGACCACTCTTAGATGCTTAGGCATAAGGTATTTATACTTTTTCTGAATAGCAAACTTTCCTTCAACCTGCATTTTTTCCATCTAGTTTGTTGCAGATCCATAAGTGCGCTATCTAGGTTGTAACAACTTCCTTGATTCCAATATTTTCCTCACCACCCAAGATGCATATTTGGTTATTGGATAGTATCAACGTCTGCTTTTTTTATATAGTATCCATCTATCTAATGAACCCACATACAGTCTTTCTTTCTAGCTATATCCCAAAGAAGTTTTAGTATGGAAACCTGGTTCTATAGGATTAGATTCATTATACCTATCCTGCTGCAGTGCCTGGTAGAAAATTATATCCCCTGCTAGTAGAGGTTTCATTAATATAGTAATGGATCTAGTCCACAATAATATCCTACAAGCCTTCTTAATAATCACCAGGACCTTCTTTGGTATATGAAAGATTTGTGCACAGTATTCTTGGACACCATAACAAAACTGCTTTTATGAGTTACACTCTACCAGAATATGAAAAAAAATTATAGACTAGCAAGTAATCTTCTTTGTTAGCTTCTCTATTAGTAGCAACTATTCACCAACCTATAGCTTCTTGGATGTTAAAGGTATTCTTAGGTATCTGGAAGTAAAAGTACCTACAATATAGCCTATTTCCTTAGTAATCTTTTCCTTTATATGGTCAGGCACCCCAGTAATATAGATTTCACTCTTAGCATTGTTTTCTTGAAGGTTAATAGTCTGAGAAAACTTATGAAAAACTTCTTGCATAATCTTAATGAGTGTTATATCAACACTGTAAAATAGTAAAAGGTCATCAATAAAACATATATGAGTGCCTTTCAGCCTCTTACATCTAGGGTGATAGCTGAAATCTCCATTCTCAGCTAGTTGTGTCATTTTCCTTTCCAAATAATCAATGTCAAGTACCAATAGGTAAGAGGGGACATTGGATCCCCTTTCCTAGTTCCTTTCTGTGCAGCAAAAGGTTCAGTATATCCTCTATTCAGGCATAAATAATATGAAATTATAACGACACTGACCATGATCCAGTTTACATACTTCATAAAGAATCCATATTCTTCAATAGTTTGTCAGAGTAACACCACTCTAGGTGTCATATTCTTTCCTGAGTTCTATATTAAGCACATATCTAGGTGAGACCCTCTTTCTAGTGTATTGTTTGAAAAATTCATGGCTAAATACTATATTATCAATTATTCTTCTCCCCTTAATAAATGTTGATTGAGATTTTTCCTATTAATCCATCAAGTACCACCTGTAATCTTCTGGTAAGGATGTTGGAGATAATCTTATATAATTAAGTACAACAAAAAAAATAGACCTGTAATCCTTTACTAATATAAGAGTA
This sequence comes from Withania somnifera, assembly GCA_039654485.1. Lineage (NCBI taxonomy): Eukaryota > Viridiplantae > Streptophyta > Magnoliopsida > Solanales > Solanaceae > Withania > Withania somnifera. Next base: position 7,429 of record JBDJHY011047133.1, read on the forward strand.
TCGATTTTAGGAATCAAAGCTATTGTAGTAGTGTTGATGGTTGCATACATAGCACTAGTCTCAAAAATATCTTTCGTAGCTCTTAACGCATCCTGCCTACCACTTTCCAGTTCTTTATACGGAACTCTATTAGAAACCATCCACCTATGTGCTTTTTCTTTAGGCATATTTGTAATGGCTTTCATAATCTCCTCTTGAGTAATCTCCTTAATTAAATCCCTTTGATGTTGTGCATTCAAGAAAGGACCTTTATGAACATCTTCATTATTCAAGCATTTCACTCTACTTAATCTTGTGTCGATAAGACTCTTGAACACTTTAACAAACTAATCTTCCATCTGTTGAGGCTCAATAAGTTTCACCCCTGCCTCAGTATGAATATATGCAATTGCATTGTGACTGGTTTTCATCTTCCATTGTGCATGAAATTACTTTGTGTTGGCATCCCTTCGTTTAATCTAATAATCTCTTGACTTCTAGATGAGGAATTGTTCTTCAATATTGACCCATTTTTCAATGTCCTCCAATAGTTTTTTTTCCATGTCAATCAGGTCTTGATCATATAATCTTCTTTTATCTGGTCCTGAATTACTTTTAGATTTTCTCTGAGAATGCTGATCTGTTTCTGATACAAAGCCATATAGACATTCAACCTTTTTCTCTTATCCTTCACTTTTTTCATTTTACACCAAATATTTATCATGGTGCACTTATCATATGTCTATCCCCATGCTTTCGTCAAGTTCTCTTCATACTCTGGCATTTCCATCACAATAGAAAAGAATCTAAAGGGCTTGGGTAGGAAATAGTTTTTTTCTTTGTATCTAATCACTATAGGAGAGTGATAATACACTGACGGATTCAAATAATTAGCTTTAACATGGCCCATTTCCAACATCCATAAGATATTATAAAAGGCCCAATCCATTTTACTATAAACTCTTCTGCCACCCTCTTGCTTATTACAAAATGTATAATGCCTATCAGTAGTCTTTACTAGGGTGAGTTGCAACTATTCTATCACATTTTGAAATCCCTACACCTCTTGTTGAGTCACAGTTGATCCCAATCTATCATTAGATCCTAATACAGTATTGAAATCCCCATAGAGGATCCATGGTATGCCTATAGGATTGTTGAGTTGATTGAGTTGTTGCTATAACAACTCTTTGTTCATCATCTCTTTCCTAGCATAGACCACTGTAAAATACAGCTGCATTGCATTTTCTTAAAACAAGCAATGGATAAATTTCTCCTTAACCTCCAGTAAAGTTACTTGTAGATGACCTTTCCAAACCAGGCATATTCTTCAATTTTTTGCCTTAGATTAGTTATGACAGTACTTCCAGTTCTTAGCCACTTTATTCATTATACTAGAAGCTTTTGTATACTTTAATCTTTCCTCTAAACAACCAAAATGGTCTATATTATTATTGTACAAAAATAACTTGATCCTCTTTCTTCTTGTGGCCTTTATTGATGCCCTTAATGTTCAATGTTGAGAGTATCATTGATCAACAGATGGCATAAAGTTATCATGGCTATCCAGAATTTTGATTCCTTCATTTTGTTTCTTCTTATCTAAGTTCTTTTATCTGATACATACTCCATAATCTGGTTCACATACCTTCTCAGAACTCTTTCCTTAAGAGTTTTTTGCATTGGAACTTCATTCCCATCAACAGGGTCAAGATTAATAGCTTCTTGTAGTACCTCAGTTATCTCCCTCACAGATCCCTATATTACCTCAGGTTCTTGAGTTATAATACATTCTACTTCAGAAATTACATTTTCCAATAGTCTTTTGCACCTTGTTCAAAGGCCTTCACATAGTCTTAGTTACCTTCCTTATTTTGTTTCTCTTTCTCTTATTTCCTTTCGGATTGTTGGCCTAAGTTTCTTGCTCCTCGCAATATTTTCGTTTAAACTAGCACTAATCATCCATATGTCCTGATCTCAAGCATTTGTTACAGAATTTTGGCTTCCATTCATACTCAACTGGTTGAGTCCTATAGCCTGAATATGTTTGTATTACAATACTATCTGGCAACTTATATGATATGCCAACTTCTACCAAAACCCTTGCATAAGATATCCTTTCATCATTAACTATTGATCCATCTGTATGCAATGGTTTCCCCCACATCACTTTCAAATTTACTAAGATCTTCAACAGACCAGTACCCAATAAGAAGTCTAGGAAATGTTATCTAGAGTGGGATATGCCTGAACATGTTAGGTTTATAATCAAAATGAACCTCCCATTGTCTCAATATTAGTGGAAAACTTCTGTAGAAATATGGACCTGCCTATAGACACTTCTACTTATCATTTATATTTTTAACTTTAAAGACAACATGTCCATCATGGTGAGCTAGGGTTTGTGGTTGTTTCTACATTATTCCAATTAATTTTGACAATTTTTCACCAATTATAAACCTAATTAGAGCATTATCCTATCTTTTCACCTTTTTCATGTATCATCTCTACTAATATTGACAATGATACATCTATCAATTATCTCAGGTGGTATGTACTTTAATGGAATACACTTACTTTGATTCTTCACATTTGTTTCAAGATTTGTCTTTATAGAAGTCCCTAATTCAGGAAATAGTTGGCGTCTCAGAGCCATGTCCTTTTTAGAATCCATACCTTGAAGAATCACCACATCCTCCATGTTACTTGTTTCTTGATCCTCCAAAATTTCTTTAAATATTTGTTGGGAGATAGGTTCCAAATATTAACAAATGAAGTATATGAGCTAATTCATTAGCTAGAGTAACAATTTTAGGAGTGGTAGTGGTTGTTACAGTCGGCGAGTCATCAGAATAGCTTTCTCAGCATAGTAACAGCCTTGCTAACGTGCTTCAAGAGAGATATTGTTTTATTTCTTAAAGTTCTCCTTTGTTTTAACCAAGGTAAATTTTTTATTAAATAAGTATCAATGAAGTAAATCACATAATATTTAACATATAAACAATATATAATGTGTCATAATATACATGTGATATTTTTATAACAAAGGTAAATCTAATAAATTGAAGGGTATGTATGCCTTTGTGAAATATTGCACTGCCTAAAAAAATATATATCATACAAATTTTATGGATAAATAAAATAGGAATAAAAAATAAGACAAAGGATAAATAAATAATATTAGTCCCATGTGGAGGAAATTGAGAATACGCCACAACAAGTTTACCTACAATGGAAGTAAACATGTTGGTAACAGAACCTTATTCAGAAAGGTCTAAAGGGTAATCTACATAAGCAATTTATTGATCTTTTTCTCCAACAACATGCTCGATAAGGTAGCATCGCCCTTTGTAATGATCAATACTGGTAAGTCCATATATTTATCCATGTACTAGTAGAAGATTCAGCAACTACCACGGCCCCTGCTTCTTCAAGTGGAACTCCATCTTGAACAATTACTCGGAATGCTGTCAATATATCAGTATCCTTGGTTTCGTACTCAAGAGTATAATAAGTCAATTTTTTCTCTTTAATACCATCCTTGAATCCACCACTTGCTTATGTCTCTGTTAGTGGTGACATAAATCCCTCCCTGTAACTCATGAATTAAGAATTCTCACAACAACAAGGTTTACTCGACACAACCGCATAAATTCAACTTTTCATAGAAATCTTTCACATAATTAGCTAATACTATTATTAATTAATCAAAACAGTTGATTATTAGACCATGGTATTTGATTTTCCAATACATCATTATTATATACTCTTTTATATATATATAGCAGAACCGAATTTTTATTGTTTGCCTTTTTTCTTTTGAAATGGAACTACCTAACCAACCTAAATAATAAGAACTTCCCCCTTGATAGTGGTATATGTTGTATGTGTAAATCCTAAATGCGAAAATATATGGAATTCCTCTGAATCTATGAAAGGTATAAAAAGTAAAGAAAACTCAAACAAAGGAATAGGGTAGGCATAAATTGATTTGTTGAAATTTAAATAAAAAACCCAATAAGAAAAAGAGCCCCTTAAATACAAATAATAAATCGTAATAGAAATACAAAACAAAGTTCAGGTTTGAATTTCATAGAATAGTCAATTTGGATGGATTGTATATAATGAGAGACAAATGAAAGACTTTCTCAAGATTTTGATTCACCCACTTGAGATTTTTAATTTAAAATAGGATGGGTGAGCTTAAAAATTAACTCAGTCTCATTGAATAAGTAAACAATTGAATTGATTCAATTTCATAGTGCTAACCAAATCAAGTGCTAATTCCCATTATTGAATTAACCAATCGACGTGCTAGTGGATATTTATTTTGAATTCGATAATTTTCTAACAAATATTTTTTAAAATAATTGTTTTATTATTATGAGAATCAACTTTACTGTTTCTAGTTTTGAGGTTTCCATGCTTGGAAAAAAAACCTGGGGTGTGTCGTCCAAATCATCAGTTCGGTACTAGATGTAGCCTTTCCCTGAGCAAAATGCCAAATATTTATAAAACTCCGATAGGTCAAAGTCGATATAGTGTTGGTCAACCAATGTGGCTTGTAGGGTACAACAATTATTAGTAAATAATTGAGTTAAATAGACGGTCTAACGAGAGGAATGGAAGTAATTGCCATAGGAGCTCCTATAAGTGTTCCAGTCAGGGAAAGGATTCTAAACGAACCTTTAACATGCTCGTAGATCCCCGTTGATAATTTAGGGCCTGTATATACTACTACAACATCTCATATCAATAGATCTACGCCCTCCTTAATATAGTTTGATATAGAATTATCTGTTTTTGAAACATAAATTAAAGTAGTCGATCTTTTAGCCCCTTATCGTCGTGGAGGAAAAATTGGACTATTCGAGGGAGATGGAATTGGTAAATAGTACTCATTATGGAATTGAATAATAATATTAATTAAATCTCACAAGGGCGAATCCGTATTTGGTGGAGTGGTGAACGTACTCACGAAGAAAGTGATTTTTACATGGAAATGAAAACATCTGGGGTGATTAATGAAGAAAATATTGCAGAATCAAAAGTGGCCCTAATTTATGGTCAGGTGAATAAACTGATAGGAGCTCGTATGAGAGTCTGTTTGAGTGTCCTAACTACGTCGAAATATTTTCTAGATGTTAATTAGCGAGACGTACTTTTATTTATTGACAATATCTTCTGCTTCATCCAAGAAGGATCTAAAGTACCAATCTTACTGGGTAGAATGCCTTCTATTGTGGGTTATCAAATGACTCTAAGTACTGAAATGGGTTCTTTACAAGAAATAATTACTTCTACCAAGGAAGGGTCCAAAAACTCTATTAAAGTAATGTATATACCCCCAGACGATTTGACCAACCCTGCTCCTGCTACGAAATTTGCAAATTTAGTTGCTACTACTGTACTATCAAGAGGATTGGCTACCAAAGGTATTAATCCAATAGTAGATCCTTTAGATTCAACGCCAATAATGATTCAACCTAAGGTCGTTGGTGAGGAATATTACCAAACCGCCCAAAGAGTTAAGAAAAACTGTACAACAAAGAACTTTAGAACATTATAACTATCCTTGCATTGGATAAATTACCCAAAGAGCATTGTTTACTCATAGCAAGAGTGCAAAAACTTAGATGTTTCTTATCACAATCCTTTTTTTGTAACAGAAGTATTTACCAGTTTTCTAGCTAAATATGTTGGTCTAGGAGAAAGAAATCAAGGATTTCAATTGATTGTTTTTGGAGAATTACATGGTCTTCCTGAAAAGGCCTTTTATTTGGTAGGTAATATCGATGAAGCTACCGCAAAGGCTATGAACTTAGAAATGGAGACCGCTAATCGAATTGTTTACTGACCGCTAATCGAATTGTTTACTGACCGCTAATCGAATTAGTTTACTGACCGCTAATCGAATTGTTTGGTATTTAAAAGTGGAAGAAATCATTTGATCTACTAATAGTTGTCAAATAGGAATATTACCAAATCACACCCCTATTGCCACAACTATAGATATATAGATTTTGGAAATACGCCTAAACGATAATTTATATAAATATAGAAAAAATGGAATTTATAGAATTCAATTCAAACCATGGTAACTTATCTAACTCTATTAACGTCTTTACTACCTTCCATAATGCTGATAAAAATTTGGTGCCTCCTTCCTTAGCATTGGAGATATCATCGTCGATGCGATTATTGATAGTTGATCAAAAACTACTCTGCTACAACTCTGGTTTATAAAATTTATCATTGCAATTGGTTTTGTTTCTACTTTTGGTTGATTCAGTCAATCTTGATCCTTCTAGAGAAGTCCTTTCTTCTCTGGCAAAACAATCACACACTACTGACATTAACCACCAAAAATAGAGGCTTTCTCTAGTGCTATTTTTTGCATAACTCTGGTGACTGGTTTTGTTCCTTTCTTCTCTCGTTCTTTTATTTTCTTTGGTATCTTATGCTGGTGTAAAGACCCATTACTTCAATGCCTGAAACTCCCAGGAGCTCTTTGCTTTTGCAAGCTCTTTCCATATTTGCATTCGTTTCTTTTGTTTTGTTTTGTCTTTTGTTTTCTCATTGCTGGTACTAGGGGATTCAAAATAAGGAGACAAAACTTTGGCGACCAATTTCATCAGCATATTGTTGGAATTCAGCAAATCAAACAAGAAAACTATTCAACATATTTGTACAACTGAACCCGGGGATTTCTAAACTTGAAATTTTTCTTCTAATCCATTCCTTCTTTTCTTCTAATCCGTTCATATTTTTACTTGACATTTTATTTGTTAGCATTACGTTCT
>JBDJHY011047242.1:0-14210 GCA_039654485.1 Withania somnifera
TAGATAGTAATTTTACAATTCAAAAACGAATTTTAGCTTTTCTATATGATGAAAACCGTAGGCATGATGCTGAATTTTTTTGCAAATACAACCATTAAGTTTGTTTATTATTATAATCTAAATAGTAAAATTTTATGGGTTAGCTTTTCATAATGCATTTAATAACACCGCCGTCATTGAAATGTTAAAAATATCACTTTCTCCACCACTTCAAGATATTTTCATATTAGGTGTTCGTGTCATATTGATAATTTAATTGTTAAGGACGATCTTGTCTTTTTTAAACCTATTCTTGAAAAATTAAGACTTGTAGTAGGGTTTGTTCAAGGTAACAATAAAAGGATTATGTTTAAATAATTTAAAATAAAATGTGCACATTCTAAGTTCCAACCTAGATTAATGCCCGAAAAAATAGAAACTAGGTGGAATTTAACATATTTATTTTTAAAAACTTGCTACAAATACAAGAACCCTATTAGTGCTAACTTTAATCAATTTTACTAATCGTCTGACTATATGTTATAGACCTCAGATTGGAACCTAATTAGGGAAGTAGATGTATTTTTAGAAACTTTTTACAATCCTAATGTTTGTTCTATTCTACCTTATAGTGCTGAAATATCTCTATTACTTTCTGAATATAAGAATAAAAACGGTTTCGAATATGCTATAGGTGCAATGTTTGAAAAACTTAATTTTTTTTTCAATTCCCCTTATTTACGTAATGTTTCTGTATAAAATCCTTCTATAAAACAAGCAATAATGTGTGAATTTTGTATAATGATTTATACAAATTTATTAATTCAACATCACAAAAAACCAAATTTATTTGAGGCCTAGATTAACACGAATGAACATTTGCAATCTTTTGTATGAACACTATGCAACTATAGTTGATAATGCTACACCTACTAACCAGTCTAATGAACACCGGCTACCTCACAAAGAGGAGTCGGTAATGAACTAAATCTTTATTTGTTGCAGGCCTCTGGAAAATTAGCATGAAATTCCACCGGCTGGAATGGTGGTAGGCGAAACAAGAAAGTTTTTCAGTTTTATCAGCACTTTTCATGGACGTCATGAATATTTCGATATCAACAGTTGCATCGAAGATCACATTCAGTCAAGGACGACAACAAATTGGAGATCGTCGATATTCATCGAGAAGTAATGTAGTGAATTTCTTAGTATGCCTCAGAGACTGGGTGCAATCGAAAGGACGAAACAAAGGATTGGTTCTAGACCAGGAAGAAGAAGAAGAAATTGAAGAACTACTGTCAACACAAACTTCGATAGAAGCAAGTCCAAGACATGGGTACATTGGTTTTGACGAATGCAACCCTGTAGGTCCTAGTGTGAACGTTGATTCACTAAATATGTTGATTCAAGAAATGTATTAAGTGTAATTGTTTTTTCAATAAATACTATCAATATAGTGACTCATTGAGTTTTTTTATTTCGATGTTGTTATCATTCTTTAATCGTTATTATATAATATATATTTTTTTATATATATTTTTAATATACTTAATATATAGTATATATATGTAATAAATTGTTAATATGTCTAATATATCGTATATATATGTAATATATTGTTAATGTGTTTAACATATCTTTAATATATAGTATATTTTGTGTATATCGTTAATATATAGTATATATTGTTAATATCTTTAATATACAGTATATTGTCAATGTATCTAATATATCTTTATCATATAGTAATTAATATATCTAATATATCTTTAATATATAGTATATTTTATGTATATCGTTAGTATATGGTATATATTGTTAATATGTCTAATATATCTTTAATATATTTAATATGTATATATAGTATATTGTTAATATGTCTAATTTATCTTTAATATATAGTATATATTAATATTTCTAATATATCATTAGTATATATTGTTAACATGTCTAATATATCTTTAATATATAATATATATTGTTAAAATATAGTGTATACCTTTGTGTATATCGTTAGTATATAATATATATCGTGAGTATTTATTATTAATACGCCTAATATATCTTTAATATTGGTATATATATTGGGCATATTTTCTATATATAGACTATCGTATATATCGTTACTCATTAGTATGCATTTTTAATATGTTTAATATATCTTTAATATATAGTATATGTATGTAGTATATTTTGTATATATATACATCCTTAGTATGTATATATCTTTTGTATATACTATATATATATATATATATTAGAGATACGTACTATAATATTATTAATAACTCTTGTATATTCGTACTAATTTTAAATTTAAACCATAAAATATATATTTATATTAATTAAACACGTTAAAATTTATTTTTTTAAAAGAGAGTCATTGTTCATAACGAGTCGGACCGGGCACTGTTTGTATGGGTTGGGCTGGTCCAGATCAAACATTTTGGACCGGCCTAGAACAGGCCAGCCCGGACCAACCCAGAACCAACTAGGCCCAACTCTCCTTGGTTCCGATTAGAGCAGACTGACTCAGCTGCTAGGTATATTATAAACTAGTAATCAGTAAAGACAAATGGACGAGGTGAAACAACACGTAATATTCCAGAAAAGAACACTTAATACTCCCTCCCGCGCTTTTTCGAAGAATCCTGCATCCATGGAAGTACGACCTGGAAGGCCTAGCCGTTAATAAAAAAATCAAAATAACTAGTTATAATAAGCATAAAGGGGATAAATTAAATGAAATATGTTTTTTACACATGTTTAAAAAGCTTTTTTTTTTGCCAGCGTTTCATGGGCGTTGCACGGATCAGTAAATATAAAACATAATGAATTCTAGGACAAAGTCACCAGTATACTGTGACCCAGACCAAGAAGGGCCAACACATAATATTTCAGAAAAGAACACCTAATACTCCCTCCGTCCATAATAAGTGAATTAGTGAGGTAATGTATATCCATTACAAAAAAATACTTAGAATATAATTTGGACATAAGTTTCTATTTTTATCCCTCTTAATTATTTCAAAATTGGTCTTGAAAATGAAGATGATCATTTGTAAAATATAAAGCAAAGACAAAAATAAAAAATATTTTAAACATTTTTATTTAACTTTGAACAATAGAGGGAAAGGGGCAAAATCATGTGACAATTGTTGATTTGTTAAAACAATTTTTTTTTTTTTTGAATGAACTACAAAAGTAAATTACTTTTTTAAATGAAGAAAATATCATTGTTATAAAAAAAAAGGAAATACCTAATAAATTGAAAGTGACTTAGATTGCTCTCTTTTTACATATTTAATGATTTTTAAAAAAAATAGTTTAAAAATAACATGTTTCTTACATAATAAATGAATTAGAGCAAAAGGATTAATTGAAAATTTTAAAATATATTTTGAAGATATTATAAAGATTAAAATCAGAATTATTTTGATAATAAATGAATTAGAAACGTTATTATGTCAACTAAAGAACCAACAAAGTCAATGAGAGGTTTGAGTATGACAAAAAATTGCTAATAGGGAATGTTATTTCAAATACAGAAATTTACATGTGAATGGTGTTTGCTTCTTTGTCCCATAGAAAAAGTCTTTAAAGATCGATCTTTTCTTTTTTATGCATAAAGTAAATATATTTTTATCTTTTTATACCTCAACTTTTTATTTTATTTGCCTCTCAACTGTTTTTTTTTCATTTCTTTCTTTTTTGTTTTTTTGTTTTTCTCTTTTTTTCTTCACTCTTTCTTTTTTCTCAACCTTTATTTTATTTATTTTTTGTAATTTTTCACTTCTTTTTTCTTAACTTCTATTTTTGCTTTTCATTTTTTTATTGTTTTTCATTTTCTTTCTCAAAGTTTTTTTATTTTTCTTTTTTATAATTCTCATTTTCTTAGTTCTCAATTTTATTTTTTCTCTTTTATATGTTTTATTTTTTTCTCAATTTTTTTTTATTTTTGTTCTCTTTTTTCTTGATTTCTATTAGTTTTTGCTAACAAACAGAAAGTTGAATAATCCGCAAAGAAGTTTTTCTTTCTTTGACATCAAAATTAACTTAAGGATGTGACTTGTTGTTTGAAAGTTTTTTGGGATGAGTCTTGGCTTTAAGACATGAGTTATAGAAAATCTCATAAATCAAGGTCAATCTTGCTCATGGGGCGTAAGTTGATGTTTGAAAGACCTTAGGCTAAGTCTTGCCTCTAAGGCAAGAGTAATAGAAAATCCTATAAATTAAGACACAATGTGGAAGTGTTAAAATTTGCCCATGGGCATAACTTATTGTTTGTAAGTCCTCGGGCTAAATTTTGCCTCTATATTTCATTTCAGATACAATAAAGTAGTGTCAAATCTTGTCCATGGGGAATAACTTGTTGTTTGAAAGTTCCAAGGGCCAAATATTGCCTGTAGGGCAAGACTTATATAATATTTCATAAATCAAGATACAATAAAGTAGTATCAAATCTTGTCCATGCGGCATAACTTATTGTTTAAAAGACCCCAGACTAAATCTTGCCTCTGGGACAATATTTATAGAACATTTCATAAACCAAAAAAATAGTGTCAAATCTTATTCATAGGGCATAAATTATTGTTTGGAATTCCCAATCTAAGTCTTGCCTCTAGGGCAAGATTTATAGAAAATTTCATAAATTAAGATATAATAAAATAGTGATAAATCTTGCTCATGGGACATACTTGTTGTCTGGAAGTCCCCGGGTCAAATCTTGCCTCTAGGGCAAAATTTATAGAACATTTCATATATCAAGATACAATAAAATAGTGTCAAATATTGCTAATGGGGCATAACTTGTTATTTCGAAGTCCCTAGGCTAAATGTTGTCGTATGGACAAGATTTATAAAATATTTCATAAATCAAGATATAATAAAGTAGTGTCAAATTTTTTCCATGTGGCATAACTTGTTGTTGGAAGTCTCCGGGCTAACCCTTGCCTCTAGGGCAAGATTTATAGAACATTTCATAAATCAAGATACAATGTGATAGTGCCAAATCTTGGCCATGTGACATTAGCTTATTGTTTGAAAGTCCTTAGGTTAATCTTGCTTTTCGGACAAAATTTATAGAACATCTCATAAATCAAGACACAATACTTTGTTATTTGGAAGTCCTTGAGCTAAGTCTCGCTTCTAAAACAAGAGTTATAAAACATTTCATAAATCAAGACACAATGTGGTAGTGTCAACTCTTGCCCACGGGGCATAGCTTGTTGATTTATAAGTGTCTCTAAGGCAAATATTATAGAACATCTCATAAATCAACAAACAAAATGGTAGTGTAAACTCTTGCAAATGGAGCATAACTTGTTGTTTGGAAGTTTTCGGGCCAAGTCTTGCCTCTAGGCCAAGATTTATAGAATATCTTATAAATCAAAATATAATGAAGTAGTGTTAACTTATTTTTTGGAAGAAATCAAAGAAAAGAAAAAAATAAAAGGTTGAGAAAAAAGGAAAAAAGGAAAAAAGAAAGAAAAAAATCAAAAAATAAAAGTTGAGAAGAGAAAAGAAAAAAAAAACGATTAAGAAAAAAAGAAAGATAAAGTAAAAACTAAAGGTCATGGTTTCTTTTTTTTTTTCTAGAGATTTTTTTTTTTAGAAAAAGCAAAAAAATAAAGGTTGAGAGGAAGAAAGAAAAAATAAATAGAAGTTGATAAAATGAACAAGTATGAAAGAATTATTTATAAATATTTGAAATATAATTGCATTATGCATAATAAAAGAAAGGCTAATTGCATGAGAGGGACAAAATACCAATAGCATAGATAAGCTTTATGTGACATTTAGTTGATAACGGGGAAAAAGATAAAATTAAAATCCTCAAATGGATGCCCCTCCACTTTGTCATCCTCTTCTTCTTCTCGTTCCTCTGTGTCATTCCCAAACGAACCTGGGTCCCAACTATACCTTCCTCAGCTCCATCCATTCAGACTTTTTCGGTAAGGACTTTAAAATATGAAGAATAAACACAAGAATAGGCTAGGGGGTTCAACAATTTTATCTATATATATAAATAATGTATGTATTAATGTTTGTCTATTTTTGTCTTAGAATTGTGAAACCAATGAGAAGCCCATTGTGCCATTCATTAATGATGAGACACTTCCAATATTCTTGCAAGCCAAACGCTTACAGAAATAATACCAAGCTGAAGTTATTTTCTGGAACTGCAAATCTTTCACTTTCTCAGGTAAATACTTCTGTATATGAGGACTTGGGGTTGCCTAGTTATAAGTATTGTCCTATACTAGCAATTTTCTTGAATGCCACTGAGGTCCTTCCTGCTATCTTTCGTGACCTCGAGCTTTACTTTTGTGTACCATTTATCTCTATTTTCTTGAATGACTTTGGGACCCTCTTATGGTATCCTTTGCAAGTTTTGAACGATGAAGATTGACATTTACGTTCTATATTCCCTATGATTCTAACTTGATACCTTGATACATAGGTTGGTGACTTTAACCGTTTAGTATAAATATTCCAACCTCTTCTATGCCTAAAGAATTGCATATATCATGTGTCACTCGAGGGTGTAGCTGACTGGTCAATGAAATAGTTAAAGAACCATAAGGTCTAAAGTCTCAAGTTCAAATCTCAGCGAAAACAAAAAAACATTAGGCTGAGGTAGACAATACGGTCATTAAAAAAAAAACTGCATATATCATGTGATCTGATGTGGTAACTTCTAAATCACAAGGGTGTAAGTACAACACTTACCCATTTATTTTTCATGTGACGATCATCGGCAATATTTTACAAATGTATTACTGATGATCGTTAGTACCCCGTGAGTACCCATATAATGCTTATAGTCAAATAATGCAGATAAAATAGAGAAATAAGTACACCGAGTATTTTACATGAAAAATCTTTTTAATTAAGAGACAAATAACGACTAAAAATGAGCAATTGATATCACATGTTATAGTCCCAAGTGAAATATTAAATGAACAGTAGAGTCTTAGGAAGAATCTTCTTTTGATTATTCCACCTGACGATTTTCTTCCACTAGTATAATTTTCTTTCTGTAACTGCTATGTTGCTTCTCTTTGTTTGTGGTGTCTTCCAACTGAAGAAAAACTGCCCTATTTATACTTTATAGGTTTATGAGTATCCCACCGATGTCACAAGTTACATAAACAAAGATATAAGTTTGAAATATTGTAATATATAGAGATTTATCGGCCGGTTTCATTTCCTTCAGATTCATTGGACAGACTTTTTATGCAATAGGAAGGAAAACTTACTTTCTTGTATCATAGGTGAACCCCACAATTTTACCTCTCCACTTGAAGGAGGTATCATTAATTTGTTAGATTGAGCTCGTGTAGAGAAGTTCTTTGCATAGCTCAAACTTGTCTCTTAGTAATCAGTATCACCTTAGTCATCGTATTTGTGGGATTATTACTTGTGTGAATTTTCTTGACCTGCAAAGATTCGCTCTCCCCTTGATCATGAATTCAATGATTTTGAACGTCGATTTGTTCTTCTCTTGCATTATACCTTTAGTTCTTGCTTAAATCTATTGCAGTTTGACCGTCATAAAAGATAACATACTGTTTGGTGGAATCCGAGTTCTTGGAGTAATCGCTTGAGCCACATCATCTGCTAGCCTGCTTCAATAGCAATGATGCACTCCACTATTGTAGTTCAAAGAACGACGCACTTCTGCAACTTGGATTAAGATCTCCAGCCATATTGACATTTATATAGCTCTTCAAGATTGGATTTGTTTTCCTAAAATACTAGCATTCATATGAGATACCTGAGTATCCATTTGACAACTTTCCAGTGTTCTTTCCAGGGTTTTCAAGAATTAAGCAATGTTAGGTCTTGTATATACCATTGCATATATTAAGTTCCTAACTGCAAAGAATATGTAACTTTGGACATGCTTTTTCTTTCTCCTTCTCTGTTGTAGGACACATCTACTTGTTTCACTTCATATAACTAGCAAGAGGAGTGGTAACTAGCTTAGTACTTTTCGTATTGAAACATTCAAATACACGTTCGATGTACTACTTTTGTGACAATCACAACCTTTTATTTATCCTATCTCGAATAATATTCCTGGAATTTGTCGTGCTGGACTCAAATCTTTCACATCAAATGCTTCGACAAATCTCCCTTCAACTTGGTTTCTTGTCGTCCTGTTAGTTTCTTATCTTGTCTTATAATTAACATGTCATTCACACACAACAATAAAATGATGAAATTATTGTCAATGAAATCTTGTAGTATGCACATGGATCTGAAATGGTGTTTGTGTACGTTACCATAAATGAGTCACATTTTTGTACCCCATGATGTTGGTGTCTGTTTCAACTGTAAAGATTCTTGTTCAATTTGCATACTGTGTTTTCCCCTCTACTTCAAATCCTTATGGCTGCTCCATGTCAACTAGTCATTTTCATCTTTCTTGAGCTTAAAGATCCACTGGCACTTGGATGGTTTACTTTTTAGAAGTTTAACTAGTTCATAAGTGTCATTCTTCTATAAGTAGTCCATCACTTTTCACATCGCTTCCATCCACATCCACTAGAGCAACTGTTTGAAATTTTCTGGTTTGCCTCATCAATAGTGTTATCAAAGGCGCACTTAATCCCTAAAGTGAGACTCAAAACGTGTGGAGCACTTCGCTTCGCTTTATATACGGTTCACTGTCATCATCAAGTTTCTAAGACATACTTTTCCTTGTTAATGAGTCGTTTTTTTAAGAGGCGACACTAAACAATTGATATTTCACTTTATCGTAATTGTTTTTCAATTTCGTCGTTCATTTATTTGTCATTCATGCTTATAACTATTAGTATTGACTAAACATAAATATTTGTATTTATGCTTTCTTTGTGCCTTTTTTTGTTGAAGCTCACACTTTTATTACGCTTTGCGCTTTAAGACCCAATAAACCTTAGGACTTTTTTGAACTTTTCGCTTTTGATAACACTGCTCATCAGTGACAAAGATATACTTTGTAGAAGGATACTTTGATCATAATACCCTGTCTTTAATATCTTCTCAGTGGCAATTGTTGTTGCTCTTCTTTTTCTTCCTCTTGTGGACTAGTGAGCTCCCCTTTCTCGGCAATCTTTCCATCAAACACCTTCCTCATGTTATTCTTCATCTATGGAAGGATTATATTAGGAGCTAACAAAGTAACTGTACCATTATCATTTTTTTATCTTTGTTAATTGATCACCATTAGTCCCAACCACATCTTCATGGTTTTCTTCCTTTCTGGGTTCCATGGTCTGTCTCCAAACTCTTTATCTCCATGACTCATGACGATAGGGGGATAACTTTGTTATCGAGCTTTGTCCTCTGGTCCTTCGGCACATACACAGAAGTTCTACACTGAACACTTTTAGATAGGAATAGCACAACTTCTTGGCTGTCCACAATTTCTTCGGAATGTTGAACCCTAATGAAACCAACGGATTAAAGTTAATCAGGTAATAGGCTGTGCGAGCTGCTTTACTTCAGAATGACCTAGGTAGTTAGTCATTTTGAGTATACTTCTCACCCTTTTGATTATGGTGCAGTTCATGCTTTCGGCTGCACCATTATGTTGCGGGGTTTCATGAACTATCTTTTCATGTATGATTCTATGGAAGGGTGGTTCTAGGGTATTGGGTGAGGGTTCCTGGGAGCCCAACAACTTTTCCTGAACCCTGTATTTATATTGAGAATCCATTAATTATATAAGTTTGGGAACCCACAACTAAAAGAAGCTGTTGGTTCAGTGGCAAAGATGGAACCCCATTTTGGTGCTCTCGTTCTTGACAGGGGATCTATTACCCTCGGAGTCATACCAGCTTAACATCCTGGATCCGCTTTTTCTATGGCTTGAGCAGTATTTTTTAAAATCCTCTGAAGTCTACTCACCTCCATTATTAGTTCAAGACACTTCAATTTCAGCATGTGTCAGTTCTACCGTGACATGAAATATTTGGAGAACTTGAAATGCCTAGTCTTTGAATCTCAAGAAATAAACCCGTAACATTTACAAAGTATTATCAATAAATATGAGAAAATATCTGTTGCCTCTTGTTGATTCTAGTTGGATCACAAACATCATAATATACTCAATCAAGTATCTTTGATTTCCTTTCAAAATTTGTTTGAAATGACATCCTATGATAAAAAATGGTAGTAGGGATTCACTGTTGTACCTTTTGCAAGAAGATAAGTGATTTCTTTGCTAGAATCTGTAATCCAATCTTCGGTGTCAAAGATTAGTAAGTGTGAACCTTATGCTTCATGCAATTCACCTTTATATTTCTCAATGGTTTTCTTTATTGATTGTTATAGCTCAACGGTTTTATTGTACAATGTATAGAGAATAACTCCTTTTACAATCACCAATGATAATGTGGTGAGCCTTAACTTCTGATCGGCGAAATCATTCTTGTACCCATCGGTCTAGAGCAATCCTTGAAATTAAATTCATTCTGGGACTTTGTACATGCGGCACATCTTTTAGCACCAATGTGCATCCAACATTTGTCTTGATGCAAGTATCAATAGTTCCTACGATATTTGCATAACTGATATTTTCCGTTTGACCATCCTATATTCTCCTGCTTCGTACCTGCTCAAGAATTCTTGGTGAAATGGTAGAGATAGGATGTTGTGTCGACCACCTATTCTAACTCTTGGCTTGCACGGTGTATGTATTGTTAAAATATCATCACTAGCCCAATGGGATCCCTAAAGCCCAATAATTGTGGAAGCCCAATTAACATAGAAGTTTAATTAGTATAAAACTCATTAGGAATGAAAGCCTATTATGTAGAAGCTTTCTATTAAGATGTAGTAAGTATTTAGAATATTTAGATATTTTAAGAATATCCTAGAAAAAGCTAAATATCTAGATAGTTTAGGAACACCATAGAAGAGGACAAATGTGTGGTCTACATTGTGTAGTCTCAACTATAAATACCCCTCCACCCTCACCAAGTTTTGCATCCAAGAAGTTCAAAAAGTAGTAGTATCCAAAAGAGTGTCCACAAAAGCGTCCTAGAGTGATCTTATAGTGTGAGTGTCTAAACACTTGGTCTTGTAAATTCTTCTTGAATGGTTTTAATAAAAAGTGTTGGTGTTTCCAAAAAAAAAAAAGTTGTGTTCAGCGATACATGGATAATATAAGTTTATAAATTTGTACAAATTGATATAAGAATAGTATTTTTTGGAAGGATAAAAAGTCTATTTAACTCTTGAAGAATATCTCAAAAACAAGAGGAAGTAGACCTTACCCTTGATAAAAAAATGAAATTGATTACTTACATATATGCAATCATTAGCACTGTAACTAAGGAAGGGCTCATATAGACAAAAATGATAAATTGCTACACCCATATACTTCTTAATTTGATTTATAATAAAAATAAATAAATTAGATTTATCATATCTAATACTGATGCTAGGCATCTGCTATTTATCTAATTGGACGATTCCTTTGGAGATTTTGAGGGAATATCGATATGCTAGGAAGATCTTGTTGAGTAGGAACAATTTGACAAGGTAATCTGCAACTTAGTTAGCATTCCTTAAACAATGGGTTACCACAACAATAGCTATGTTAATTTTCTAAATTATTTCTTCTACATCTCTTCTCATATTCTTTTCTGATATGCTCATTTATTTATATTTTATTTTTAGAAATCGACAGCTGCAGTTTCACAAAAGAATATTTAGAAAGGCAGATGTCATTGTTACTCCAACAACAGCGTAAGTATATAAGTGCATTTAGTTACAAGACTAGACTTATTATCGATTAATTTGAAATTTATATAAATGTAAACATATTTCGTAGAATACTTGATGATATAGTTAAATAAGGTATAGAAACTCCAAAAAAAAGTTTAAGCACCAAGGATGGAGCCCGTTGCCTTTACAAAATTCTTATTACTCGCTCCAAGGATGGAGCTCGTTCCCTCTCACGCCCGGAAGAATCGGGGATGGTTCCTCTCCCAAATTGGGTAGGGCTGTTGGCGGGGTAGACACTCAACACTAGGGGGAATGCTTTCTATTCGGCCTTTCAAGATTGATCCATTCCTTAGACTCGTTACCTTGTTCGACTGAGGTCGTTGGTTCCATGTTAGTCTTAACCCGGTTCGAGAACCTTTTCTCATAGATTTTCTTCACCAAGTCATCGCCAACAATCAGCACTTAACCCTTGGTGTCAAAAGGCGAGTTCCTTTCTTGTCTTGCCTAAAAACTTTCTTTATTCTCATTAGAGAAAAATTATCCCGCGGCAAGGTTTAATAATTAACATATGTGGTTTTATGTAAGATTAATGAAGATCAAAAAATTTACATATGATTATGGGGGCCAGTGAGGTTAGATAATCTAGTGGTCTAGTTAGATGGTTATAATGGGCGAAGTTTGAGGCAAAAAGAGTGTGACAGAGCATTTACAACGAAATTGTCCTTTTAGAGCAGAGTTATCATGCCCGAACCTAGGGGAGGCGCAACCAGCACACGGACACCCAAAAGACCGAGGGAATCAAAACTGAGTGTTTCTCTGCTAAACTTGCTGGATGTTCGGTTCTGATAAGGTCTCTGAATATAGCAGTAATAAATGCTAGCAGCTCAGCAACATGTAAACAACTCCAGGCCGACGAGGCTGATCTAAGAAGTATCCAATAAACTAGAACGCCAACAAGGGTGAGCTAAAAAATAGTAAATATAAAGCATGACAAGGGTAGCATCAAAATAGTCAACTAATAACAAAGCTAATAAGGCCATACCAAACACTGACATATACCACATGTCTATAAGCCTCTACGAGTAGTCATAATAGTATCTCATAACAGGGAAAGGGCCCCGTCCTAATCCTCAATATATCTGTCTCAACAGCTCCAAAAACAATGCAGCTGAACAACCAAAAACTGAAAGCACTAGTCTTTTACCAAAGAAGTCGACCAGGGCCTCTACTTGAACTTGCAGCATAGAATATATTGCCAGCAAGCAATAAGGCGTCAGTACAAATGAAATGTATTAATATGTAAATTGAGAAAATAAATATGTACTCAACTGCTGTAAAAGATATACATAGAATCATCCTGCAACCTAAATGCCACATCAGGCTGACAATATAAAATTCTGTCACGATCCGAAGTCGGCCATGATGGCACATATCTAAGCCTCCCCATTTAAGGTAAGCCAACCCTCGAACAATAAATCATATATACAGAAATAAATAGTTTAAGCAAGGAGACATAAAATTAACAACAATAAACCAAAATCTATGACTTATAGCTAAACCACTCTCAGTAACTGAAAGTCTATACAAATCTGAAGAAATTTGTATACAAGACTCTGAAATACAAAGAAACAAAAGATACAAAAAATTTCCAAGGATTACAACCATGCAATGTTAACCTCGGGAGCCCTGATATGCATGCCTCAAACTCATATCAATCACTTTCCAGATGTACTCAGCTCTGAACCAGCACAAAAATGCAAAAATAACAAATGAAACCACATATACTTAGCAACATCCTCGAATAACTCTAAACCTAAGCAATGATAAGAACCACCTATCAACAATAATCCCCTGACACTACAACCAACATTCGGGAACTACCAATCAAAGAAATAGACAACAACATAGATATTTCACACTAAGACGAACAATTAACCATTTCAGCAAGAAACCACAGGTAGATCACTAATTTCAGATGGAAAGAGCACAAGTAAGTTTATATACAAGATAGTCCAATCAATAACACTAGCAAGTTAATCCCTACAGAAATCATATCCAATCAAAATCAATAAAATTATGCATTTTTGTCCTACTGTACACCTACCTCCCCTTAGGGACGATCAGGACTCATGAGGACTAGCTAAGCTATGTCCTACCAGTCACCTTAAACCCCCTGACAAAGACCTCATGTAGAATGGCATCTTAATATACAAGAACCAACAATATAACTCACATTAATCTAAAGGATAACTCGTACACAATTTAAATCGAGTGACAAACTCGACTTTTAACTAGCAACTCAATGCTCTATATATTTCTGCTTCTATTCTTTTTTTTTTTTATACAATGGACTCCCATTTTTTTTTTGTAACAACTCAATGGTTCCGTAGTCCCCCCTTACCACACAGTGCCCAGGTAACCCAACAACACCGAGGATGACCCTATAATCAGCAACAATTCTTGCTGCTGCCAGGAATCGATCCCACGCCGGGTGCAGGGCACACTGC
>JBDJHY011047350.1:0-14210 GCA_039654485.1 Withania somnifera
ATATTATTGATTTGAGGCACAAGATGTTGGAAAATATTATTGATATGGGCACAAGGTGCCATTTGTGATCCATTGCGATTTTGAAATAGGGATGTGAGGTTCTAATGACGTTCATGTGTGTGTTTAATTTCTGCTTTTTGCACTTGTTTTCTTCAGTGTTACCCCTGGTAGTATGGTGATGCCTACTCTGAGCGTGTTTCTATGTACACTGCATTTCTTTCTGGGGAACTTGTTAGTGTTTAATTGCTTTACTTTATTATCCGTATTACTGCTTAGTTGTACTTATTGGTTACTTGTTGTTTCATGTTACGTGGGATTTGTTCCTTACATTCTTATTCAGTAATTTATCCTTTCACTTGAGGTTACCGGTACACCGACCATATTCCACTCTTTCTTATTTGATTCCTATTTATTGCATATTTATTCACATATACTGTGCAAGGATTCTGGGTACGTTTTCCTTTATTGCCTAAAATCCTATTATGTGATTAGCTAGCGATATCAGCCTATGTGACACTTGATTTGTATTTGAATTTCTAGTTTTTCATATTGTACTATTTGCTTTTGTGACCCTTTTTCTTGTACTTCGCTATTTACTTCTGTTATTATTGTTATGTGCTCATTGGGCCCTCGAAGCCTACTAGATATGGGTTATTTTGGCAGCTTGTACTCATACTACACTTGTACATGTGTAGATCCGAGTATAGGTTCCCGTTCTTGATTACCGCCAACAGTTCATGCAACTTATATTTTCTTTTGAGACTTAGAGTGAGCTTACGTCTGGCTTTTACCTGCTTCTCTTTAGATTTGACATTACTATTTGATCTCCATGTATTTTAGAGATACAGTTCTATTAGATCTATTTCAGGTTTATTGTTTCTGTACGTAGTGGTTCGTTTGACACTGATATCGTATTTTGGGCGTTTATTTATATTCTTAAAAACTTCCACATTTGTTTATGTTTTGACTTTTGATATACTTCCACAATTGATTTAGTAGTCCTCTGCTTCAGTTTCGGACTACGAGGTTTAGTTCTCCAACTGGTGGTATAGTTGGTCCCATCATGATCCGTGAAATCAGGTCTTGATATAAACGAGCCCAACAAATTGCACAGAACTAATCTACTAGCCTAAGGAATAGATAAGTCTCAAATGGTGCATGGATAAACAACCCCAACATACTACCAGAAGCATGACAAAACATAACTGAGGGTCAGATCTGGCATAACAGTCTAGGAATGCACAAAATAGAGGGTAAGCCAACTATGCCTAAAATATCTATTGTCAACCCATCTGTCAAGAATACCACTTCCAGAAATCAAGCTCCTCAATATCTACCGAATAGGGACTATATCTATGGTCAACCCATCTATCAAGAATACCACTTCCAGAAATCAAGCTCCTCAACAGCATAAGCACTACTAAGAGATCAAATACAAGAGTAGCAAAAAAATAACAACATATACAGTAGCTGAAAATCTAATCTCACCACAGAGAAAAATAAACAATGGGCTAAAGCAGGGGAGCACATAAGTTTCCAACTAAGGGCACATAAAGTCCGAACTCAACAAATAAACGGACAAATAAATATATATAGATAGGCACTAAATATAAAAGCCAGCTAAAGTGAGGGTTGGATAATCACAGACTAACAACCCAAACATGAGATCGCGTGACCAAGGCCTTATGAGAACTCTAACCTAGATGGGCTGATGGCTGGGCCACCCTACTATAGGGGTACTCTATAGTAAAATGATCAGGAGTCTCACACTTATGGCACAAACAACCCTGAAGGAAGTCTCTACAATAATCATCAGGGGCACTACATGCTAAGCATAATTTCTGACTACCAACACTGAAAACCATACCTCACAGGACCACAACAGACACCTTGTCCTGAAGCCCTAGAAGAATTCGGAATTGGATGAATTGATGATTGACACCTAGTGTGTGCAATATGAAACAATGTGACCTATAACTTCACATACATAACATGGCCCATAGGTCTTAGTACAGAGAAACGATCTAGATGAACCACATGGTCACTAAAGCAACTACTCTTGAGGAAGTACCAGTCAAACCCTGTCCAGAACCCTTCCCATTAAAACCATGTTGAACCCCACCTGAAGTATGCAGAACTATCTGAGCTATCCTAACAGGATTATTCCTATCTCCTGATGCACCATCACCTGAATCACCCATACATTGGGGCCTTTGTTCACCACCTACATATGCCTCCCAATATAGTCCCTCAATAATTCTCGTATGGCCAGCAATCGGAGTGAAGGAATGGCTTATAATTACCGAAGGCTTAAGTGCTAGAAGAAGTGGAAATATCAAACCATCCATGAAACTCTGAGAGCTCTCATACTCAGAAGGAAAGATTGTAGAAATATGCCCAACCAACTCATGGAATCTAAAATCCTACTTAGAAAAGACATGAAACCCTACTACAAACCTCGAAACCATACCTCGCATGAAAAGTACTCAAAATAATATATCATGTCCATTCATATGGCACACCGCTCACTAACCTCAAAATCCCAAGAAGTATCTCTTAAAAAACTAGCATAGAAATAAACCCTACTTGACCTAACTCAGGTGCAACATAATCAGATGTACACCAGGTGGTTGTTGAACCAGAATAGGCTCGGGCTAAACCTTAGAAGCTCTGATAGGTATAGTAGCTCTCACAGATGTCAAAACATAAGTATGTCCTCGACCTCAGAATCAACTTCTAGCACAAATCTTAGATGAATCTCTAACTGACAGTGTTGTAGGCCTTCCATCTCCTGTTATTACCAAAGATCGTGGGTGTGTTATCTATAGATAAGTGAATAACAACAATGAAGATAACAAGACCAACTAGGATGAATGCTTGATATGAAAATGAAAGAGAATGTTTTCCTATGGATGTCACTATAGCCTCCCGAAGATAGGATAAGGACGTCATCATATCCGATGTACATGACTCTACTAGAAACTGACTCATGTACCAAGGATACCAAAAAACCTAGAGTTGTCATACCAATTTGTCATAACCCAATTTCTCAGGTCATAAGTTAACCTATATAGTACCAAGGAGAACTACCTGAAAAGTACAAAAGAGAAAAGTAATACATATAAGCAAAAGAGAAAGGAATAAATAAGGAAAGAACATGAGAAAAACTAATACAATAAATAAAAATCCCTAAAACCTAGTATACTAGTACATGAGTAGCTAAAAAGAGTACAAGTCTCATATAAAAAGTACAATATTTGTCTCAAAAAATACAATGAAAGAAAAAAAGGATTGGGAGAGGTAAAGGAAAGCTCCGAACTGCAAGAGTCACCATCTAACTCAGATCAGGCTGATTAGCACAGTTTGAAATCAGCGACGATTACTCGTACTCAAGCCTACATTAAAAGATACATAAGTGTAGTATGAGTACCAAAATAAGAGTACCAGCAGGCATATAGGTCGACTGGGATCATATAAGAAATAAAAGTAGTAAATAAAAGATAATGCAGGAAATAAGTCCCAGAAGTCAAAGACTATAAGCATAACGGCAAAGCTATCTACAAATAAAATAGAAGTAACAAGAAATATAGAGTGAAGCTAGCTGACAATAGTAATAAGAGAACTCAAATAAAGAGATGAGGACGAACTTGAGTCCTTGCAACAAATAACCAAGCCCAGACAGTAAATAAGGGTGGTGTACTGGTAACTTCAATAAAAGATAAACGAAGAAGGCATAATCAAATGGAATCTTCTACACAAACAAAACTCACTAGCCAAGTCAAAACCAAAGTAATTATCAAATGAAAGGTGATAGTGAAGAACAAGAGCAACAATGGATAAAACAAGTGCAATCAAATAAAAAACTACTGGCACCGCATTCTATCAGAAGGTACAAATAAGTAAATCTCACTCGTTGGCCTCCCATACGACCAAAAGGTGCACCCAAGAAAACAAGTCTGGGAATTAACACTAATATGAATGCAATGGTACAGGTGTCTCAATACTATATCTATCCCCTTCAGGCTGGACCCATGGGAGTCATAGACAAGACTTCATGGAGGGAGTCCCTACATACTATATCATAATTAAATCTCATAACTGAATGTAATAATTGGATCTCATAACTGAATCTGAAATCTCAATACATATGCCCAAGCATCTCTGGGTCTATCTCATAACTGTTATATCTCGGGTCTCAATTGCATGTTCCCGATTGTCATTAGGTCTAAAACTAGTCAAAAACTCAACATTCATGCATGGGCCTCCCTGGAACAAAAATCAGGTAATGGCTAATACTTACCATCCGACATCAGGACAAAGCTATAAGTGCTAGCAAGGTCATAGTAATTGGTGCTAGGTCCAAAGGCTTAGATTAAAACAAGTTGGAAAATAGGAGTACCAGGTGCCCAATCGACAATCAGGTCTAAAATAGTTTAAGAAAACCATAATCATCCCTTTTTAGATCAAGAATCCATTTATAAATCAAAATTATATATTTATTTTTTAGTAGTAGCGGTATCTTTGCAATCATCTTTCATTATCAAAATTTCAAAGTAATGCAAGTCATCAATATCAAAAATTTGGCCCATATGGACAAATTAAATTCTAAAATGGTTTTTTCAAGGCCATGCAAGGTTCTAAAATAACAGATACTATGCTCTCCACCAAAACTAGCGGAAACCATTGTATAAAATCTATTTCATGATGACGAAATACATGAATGATGACATACACAATCACAATTAATAGATCACAAAAGGTTCTCCGGCCCTGCATAGGCTCAAGATCATTACATCAAGCATAATCATCAAAGTCAATGTTTGGGACTCATGGAAATTCCCAATAATCTCACCATCTATGTTCCAGAGTCAATAAAGACCATTTTGGGCCATAGGGTAATCTATAATCAAAATATAATACTGAAATAAATATCAAGAACTGGTTAGGGTCAAGGGTACCAACTTAGAATTCCCAATCCAAGGATGCAAAATACTATTATTTCAAATATAAACGCTATCTAAGATCAATAAGCCATAGCCTACCTATCATTCGAAGATAAGCTAGGAAATACTGAGTAAGAAGCAACCTGAACCTCTCCACAACTTTAAATATTCACAAATGAGCTTGAGTGATCATGAAACTAGCAAAATAATAATCTACACACATTAATATGAATCAAATGATACCCATAAAGCTATTATTATAGTTGAGGTCCAAATATGGGTCAAAATGGGCCTATGGGCTCGCAAAATAAAAACTCTGAACAAAAGGTTCCAAAATATTCCACATCATAAGGAACTCATACCAAAATTTTAGAGCCAAAATAGTAAGAAATAAGGTTGAATTAAAGAAAAAAATTGAAGAACCCACTTTAAGTATTTGGGAACTTTTGGAAGAAATTCAACAAATTTAGGATGCGAACTAACCAAATAATGATGGAAATACGATTAAGAACATTCCTTAATGCTACTCAAGCTTAATAATGGAGACCCAAGATTTTTCAAGTTCAACGATGGAGTTTTAGAATGAAAAATAATGGGTATTTTGGATGAAATTTAAAGAAATTTGAGTAAAACCCATCAACAATAGAAGAAAAGATGGTAAGAAACAATTCTCAATGCTAATCCATGTTCAAACAATAATCCCCACTACAAAAGGTTCATAAAGAGACATTAATAAAGAAAATAGAGATTTCACTGGAAGCTTGAATTTAAAGGAGAAATCTTATCCAAAATTAAGAAGAAGAAAAAGATTCGTCCTCAAATCTATCTTTCAAAGTTAAAAAATATGATTCCCACATGAAAATTTATCTTAAAAGGGAAGAGGAATGAAGAAATTACAAGAAAAGTGATCGAACGGTTGGGAAAATAATTACTTATAGTGCTGATGCATAGACCAACACTATCGGAACCCTAGGAAGTGAAACATTACCTAGTGCCCATGCCCATGCGACACGATCACGCTAGTCTACTGGGGCTATACAGCTAAAATTTTAAAATGGGACCCCATGAGTCATTCAAAACCAAAAATATCATAGTTCATATATCTTTTGTAAGTGTAAATGGTATTACGGACTGGATGAAATGAAAAACAATGGCATAGGAGATCATTTTTCTGATATATGACTAAAGCAACAATTTTGAATACTCAAGAATTACAACCGAACACTCAAAATGAGATCTACACACTCGGGAACTATACCAACACTCTACATAACCTAAAATCAACATTCCAGAGCTGATGGAGTGGTTTGATTTTCAATCTGAAGCTCTGCTGATCATAAAAATTCAATCGAAGTCAAACTTCAAAACTCGAAAGCACATAAAATACTCAAATTAAAATAAAAGTGCAAACAAGGCTTCCGAGCACAAACCAAGAGTCCGTGTAGAGTAAAATATATGTTCTGGAGCTAATGGAACTATTGGAACCCAATTCCAAGGTTGTTTTCAAGGAATTTTGACTAGAGTCAACGATATCAAAAGTTGAAGCTTTGAAATAGGAAAACGGATATAAGAACCAAATGAATGACAGGGAAACCGAACCACTACTCAAGATAGGTCATAAATGACTTAGAGCTACTATAGCAAAGCTCTAAGACGCAAGAAAATATCAAAGAGAAAAAATAACCAAAAGGTTCATTACATCAACCCAATTCTTCATGCAACTCCCCCCAAAATAGGAAGTGAACTGGGTTCCCCTATCTAAAGTGATAAAAACTTGGATACCATGTAATCACACCTCCTTATCATAAATTTCAGCTAGCTTCACTAAATTAGATTTGTTTTGAAAGGGGATGAAATAAGTAGCCTTTGTCAACCCATCCACAATGAGCTAAACTGAATCAAATTACTTAAGTGTCTTAGGGAGACCCACCCTAAAATTCGTATCTCCCACTTCCACTTCAGGATGGGCAAACACTGGAAAACATCACCAAGCTTCTGGTGGTAATATTTTACCTTCTATAAGTTCTGACATCGGGTAACAAAATGCTTATATGATTCTTTATTTAGACCCACCAATAATGCTACTATAGGTCAGGATACCTCTTTTTTGCACTTGGATAAATAAAATACTTTGAAAACTGAGCCTCCATTGAAATGGTAGCAATCAGATTGTCAACTCAGAGTGTACATACACTCTCATTTATCCTCAAAACTCCTTTACTATTTATTGTATCTTGATTGGTTTTGACGCTAAGAACCTTATCCCTAATTCAGCTTAATTTCATCATTAAACTATTTACTTTTTATTTTGTCAAGGAAGGAAGACATTACCTCCACACAAGCCAAGATCCCCTTTCTCTCAATTACTTCAAGCCTCAAAAAGTCCTTAGCGAGAGTTTCTACCTCATTTAGTAATGTTTTTCTATCAATAGGTAGGTAAGAAAAACTCCCTATGCTCTCTACCTTCCTGCTCAAAGCATCTATTACCATATTTTCCTATCCTAGATGGTAAATTATGGTAATATTGTATTCTTTCAAATGTTTCATCCACTTTCTTTGTCTCATGTTTAGATCTTTCTTAGTGAATACATGTTAGAGACTACGATGATTGGTGAATATTCCATATTTCACCCCATAGAGATAATGTATCCACTAATTCAGGGGAAGTACCACTGCTGTTACTTCAAAGTCATGTGTTGAATAATTCTATTCATGAACTTTTTGTTTTCTAGAAGTATAAGCAATAACTTTTATCTCCTGCATTAACACTACTTCTAGACTAGAATAAGATGCAACACAGTAGACCACAAAGTCTTTGCCTTCCATAAGCAAGGCAAAGATTGGTGCAGTAGTCAACGAAATCTTGAGTTTCAAAAACTCTCTTTGCATTTCTCAAACTATACAAATGGAATATTTTGCTTTGTTAATTAAGTCAAGTGAGAAGAAATCGAGGCAAACCCTTTAACGAACCTGTGATAGTAACTGACCATCCCAATAAAGGTTCTAATTTCAGAGATATCAGTAGACCTTGCACAATCTTTTACCACTTTAATCTTTTGGAAACTTCCATCACCCTCTAAAGAGAAACCATATGTCCTATGAAGGAAACAGAGCCCAACAAAAAGTCACATTGGGAGATTTAGCAATAAGTTATTTCTCCTTCAACAATCATAATATACTCTTTATGTGCTCCTCATATTCCAATTTTCTCTTCAAGTAAATGATGTCGTCGATGAACACAATTATAAAGTTGTCTAAGAATGGATTGAAGAGGTGATTCATTAAAGTCATGAAGTTTTTATTCATTAGTAAACTCAAAGGTCATCACAGAGAACTTATAATGCCTATATCTAGTACCAAAGTAATCATTTGCACATCCTCTGCTCAAATTTTCAGTTGATGATAACCCGATCTTAAATCAACTTTTGATAACACAAAAGCACTCAAAAACTGATTGAATAAGTCATAAATAAATGGAAATAGGTACTTTTCTTTAATCATCATTGGGTTTATCTAGTGGTAGTCTATACACATAGAAAGGCTACCATCCTTATTTTTCATAAATAAAATAGGGGCACCCCATGGGGAAGCATGGGGTGGATAAAGACTTTACCTAATAAATCTTAAATTTGGGCCTTCAATTCACAAAATTTTACAAATTCTATGTAATATGGAGTTATAGAAATAGGATGGGTACTAGGCTATAGGTCAATACAAAAATCAATATCCTGATCTGGCGATGTGCCAGGAAATTTCATAGGAAATACCTCCAAAAAATCTCTCACAATTGGAACCAACTCAATTGGTTGCATCTTATATCCTTTAGGTGATCTAAGAAAGCCTAACAACCCTTCTCTACCAACCTTTTAGTATGAAGTAAGCAGATAATCCAGACTAGAGTAGAAAAATAATCTTCCTTCCTTACCAGCCGGTCCATCCCTAGTGTAGTCATAGTCACAGTCTTGGTATTGCTATCCCGAATAGAAAAATTTAAAGACATCCAATCCATTCCCAAGATAACATTGAAATCAACCATCCCTAAGATAATCAAATTTGTACAAGTATGGCTATCCAAATAATTCACCTAAACAGACCTGTACACCTTCTCTACCAATATAGATTCACCAATAAGAGTAGAGACACGAGCAAAAATATCAAGCAACTCATAAGTCAAACTAAGACCTCAAAAAAAGTAGTAACAAAAAATGGATTCGTGATCAAATAAAATGGTGAACTCACGATCATAAACTAGGAGGTAACCTTTTGTGACATGTTAGATTCCTGTAATTATGATCACCCTAAAAAAGCATAGGAGTCGGTTCTATTACCTATTTGGGTTGCATTCATTCTAGCCACACCCTTTGAAGTGTGTCCCTTATCGTTAATACCTCCACCTCTATCTATTGTAGTTACCACAACCTGCGGTGAACTCCCGGCTAGATGCCTTAAGCAATACCTCTGTATGTTTTCAATATCACCATAGTCATAACA
This sequence comes from Withania somnifera, assembly GCA_039654485.1. Lineage (NCBI taxonomy): Eukaryota > Viridiplantae > Streptophyta > Magnoliopsida > Solanales > Solanaceae > Withania > Withania somnifera. Next base: position 9,435 of record JBDJHY011047350.1, read on the forward strand.
TATTAAGTCTAAGGTGGTCCCCTAGGATGAAGAAACTGAATAATTCTAACTTCAATAATTAGAAGAGGGTGGGATAGTCCCTGAGGCCCCCCAGCTAAAACTTATAGAGAAGACTGAATGGGATGATACAAATGGTACCCGGAGCTCTACCCTCGAGAATAGGGCTTGTTGAAGTTTACCCACTTGTAAGGGATATTTTTCTCTGAGACCCTAACATAAAGTGTCTAACACCACCATAACATATAGTCACATGATCAACCACCTTCTAAAAGGATTTATCTACGTTCTACATCTATAAGAAAAAATCTAACGGTCACCTCTCAACCCTTTTCTGAAGCAGAAAATTTGCTCCTTGTTATCATATATCAAATGGGTAGCATACCTGTACAAATTATGGAATCAGGCCTTATAAGTAGCTACTAAATGCTTACCCTGCTTAATATTCTAAAACTCATCACTTTTTTTCTCTATAAAATAATAAGGGACTTCCATCTCTAAGAAAATTGGTCGGGACATGGGTGGTGACTTTGTAGGCCTACACTCAACTAGAGCACCACCACAGTTTACCACCCTCCCTGAACTAAAAGGTCATAAACTCTACTATGAATCTCTCCATAATATCAAGCTTGTGCAACATCTCATGATAGTTGACAGAAAATCATATGCATGTTCTGATTCTATCCCCTTGAATACTGGAGGTATCAATTTTAGGAACTTCACAAACATATAATGTTCATTGGTCATAATTGGTCCTACAAACAACCAAAGAAAAGCACCAGTCTCAAAATTAGAATCAATACTGGGTCTACAACAACTATAGGTTATGCCCCTATGAATGGAATTTCTGTCACTAAAGGCATTGGGATTTCTTGGCTCGGATAGATAACCCACTAAGATAAGTGATCATATGATATCACTTCTCGATTATATTTTAACTCTACACCTAATCCCACCATCTCTTCATCAAGTGAAGATAACTCTTCTAGTCCTTTGAAAGGAGCATCAATTTGAACCCTGCCTATGGTAGGCCTCCTTCCTCTACCTCTACCATGACCTTTCCTTAAACTGTATCCCTTGTGGGTGAATTGGGTTCTGGATTTGTTGTTATAGTTATGGTTTCTTCCATACCTTTTTTCTAACAATCAATAAGAAGATTGAAGAGGTAAAATACTAATTAGAATCACTATATGCCAATTTTATTAAGTTTATAGCCTTACATAAAGAAAAAGTAGAGATTTCCTTCCTATAGCCTCACAAAGAAAAGTATAGGTGTCTCCATAACGTTCTACATGACTCTATTAGACCTGTCCTTGGGTAGTGAGATCAATGAACCTAGTCGCCTGATACCAAGTTTTTCATAACTCAAAATACTTAATTTTTCCCTTAATTGAGTGAACTAGCATCCAAAATAAATCCATTCTTAAACATAAATTCATAACAAAAATAGAAACCTATTCAATACCAAAAGTAACTAGTTTAATATGGAGTAAAACAATCTATTATCTGTTACATCATCCCAAAACTAGAAAGTTACCATAATCTAAGATTATCTAAAAACAAATAAAGAAAAATCTAGAATTATCCATAACTATGAAAAAAAATATCTATGTATCCAATTGCTAGAACAATGGGAAAGATGCCAATTATAGAGAGATTCATAGTAAGATGGAAAGAAAAGATCGCCCTGAATATAAAGAAACTGGATATGGTATATATGAAAAGTCTTATATAAGTTGGTGTAATGCTTTTTGTACTTAACAAAACAACAACAAAAGAAAAGACAAGTTGGGAGTTAGTATGAGGACACATCTATTGACTAGGTTTTAATGACCTTTATGGTCATTCCAATGCATTGTGTATTTTATTACATTATAGAGAATTCCAGTAGCTTTCCTAGGTTATTTATGACCTACTAGGATTGTTGGTTTAGTTTCCTAGAGGTTCGATTGAGAGTTAGCTTGAATTCCCTGATTTAGAGCCTGAACTTAGGTACTCATTGACTTTAGACAAAATTCATTCAAGAAGATCTCAAAATCAAATTCCAACAGTTTCTTTAGCTCTGGAACATGTATTTTGGCCAATGTGGACCCTTGGTTTGGGTCTAGGAGCTTTCAGTGCGAGTTTATCTCATTTTGCAAGATAACAGTTGGTTGGCAGCTGAATGTTTGACTTTGGTCAACATTAGATGATTGGAGCAGTGGATTAGAAATCTAATTATGCCATCAGCTTTAAAATTCCAATTTTAGGTTGGGTAGAGTGTTGGTTCTCTTCTTTAGGTATCCAGTATGATTTTAGAGGTGTTTCGTGGATTTTTGATATTTTAGGCATAAGTGTTGACTTGGTCAATGTTTCTGCAAGATGACCTAGGATCTGGATTTCGACTGTATTATTGAGTCCAAAATTGTCTTTTGGATGTGTGTGAATATCTCATTTGTGTAGTTCCGACTCTAAATATATTCCAAGTTGTATTCAGAGCTTTGTTGATTGCGAAGGGTGCCACGCTATTGTAATGGTCCGCCTTCTTGTTGTTCATGATCATAGAGCCCTTTATGCAATTGTGACCCTCTGACCTCCTCACCCTCTATGACCACAATCCGACCATCACGATTATGATGACCAATAAAGTCCCAACCTCGCCATCATGCCTATGTGCACCACAACTATAAAGGCCAATCTCTCGGCAGTATATATTTGTCCAACCTCAAAAGTTTAGATACAAAACTCACTATTTTCTCACTTTACTCTCTGTCTCTCTCTCTAAAGTTGATCAAGTGGTGGGATATCATATAGGTGGGTACGTGAGTTAGATCCTGCTGCAAGGTTTGTGTTTCTCCTCATCTTAGGTAAGATTCTCTCTTTGTTTTTTCTAAAAAAGTAGTGAAATTTTAGCCTCTGAATCCCCTTTTCATCAAACTTATAATTCTTGCAAATTCTCTAACTTTCAGTTGGTTATTTGCTAATTGTGGTGCATTGGGTTGATCCTACTTCATAGCTAGTTTTCCATCCGCATTTTGGTATGTAATTCTTTGCTATTTCAGTGTAGAGTTCCATAAAGTTTACATTTTATCTCACCTTTTCTATGGACATTTTGATTTCTTTTTTGTACTCGGATTGTGCTTATTTTTGGAGCATGAGTTCTTGATGATGTCAAGAACTCTGTGGAAAAATTTTATTTTCGTCTTTGGCTAGCGAGTCCCACGGGCCCAATTTTTTTCCCAGTATAGAATTTTAGCATAATTTATATCATTGGACTCGCCTTGACTCATAAATGCACATTTCATGAGTTTCAGAGTTTCTCAAGGTCATTTGACGTTAGCCAAGTTGGTGTATTGTGCTATGGGAGTGGTATTCACCGGATGACACGTAGGCTCCCTGGGCTTATTTTGGGTGTATAGATTATGTAATTGCATTGAATAGCATACGTTTCTTGTGAATTCTAGGTTGATACTATGACCTTTGGTCCTTTTTTCTACTCTTCTTCATCTCTTTCTATCTGATGACGTTCGATGTAATATGATGTCTTGGACCTAGTATTGGTCTCGTAATGGATGTAGGGTGACTTTAAAAGTAGTAGAATGCTGATAAATGGGTTGGTTTTTGGATTTTTCCCTCGAGTTTGGGTTGTGGTCATGTGTTGATATCTGTAGCTTAGTTGGGCATGTGCAGGGCTAGGTTAGCTATAGATATTGCCGGTGTTGTTGCATCTATTGAGCGTGAGAATTGTAAGGTTCAGCTTTTGAGAGTGCATATGGGGACAGGGGTAGATTGCCACCATTTTTTGACACTATTTATCTTTGGAGGCCGTTTTTCATATATAATGACTGAAATGGCTAAGACCAAAATAAACTGGGACTTTCTAATAACTAATAATAACATAAACAATTTTTCTATTTGCTTAAGACTCATCTACATATCAGGCGGTGCTACCTTTTCTACTTGTTTTAGACCAAGTTTCATATCCTAGCACTGGGTACTATCATTGCTACTTATGCTGGCACTTGCTTTGACAGTGACTACATTTTTTTAGATACTTATCATGCTGGTCAGTTTGGGATCTTATTTCCCTTGGGATATTAAGGCATTAAATTCCTTGGGTTACTGAGATTATGGCACGGAGATACTATTATATAGAGGCATAGGATGACAGGACATGAGCCTCCCTGAGGCTTCACGATACCATTATGTGGGGCTTATTATGATTTTAGAGATTCTGTATGTAGTCGACACACCTCTATGGACCTTGTCGATCTGGAGATGAACATACGACAAAGGGGTTTGCGGTGGAGTAGAGGCATCCGAGGGAAGCCCCTCCATAGTCCTACCTTTTAGGCCTACGGGTATCGAAGGAGGAGCGTACACAAGAACTATTGCATCATGTTATCTGTGTTACTTTACCAAACTTGTTTATTCAGTGTACCCCCAGTAGTATGGTGATGCCTACTGGTGAGCATGACTTTCTTGTACTTTTCCACTCTTATGGGGGTATGGAAGGTGTTTTACTTTCTTTTACTTATATACTACCCAAATATACTGTTAGTTTTAGTGCAAACTTTAGTTGTTTTCATCAGCCATTCTTGTTGGTGGATTACTTATGTGTGGTACTATTTGCTGCATTAGTCCTCTCTGTATCTTGAGGTTACTGGCATGCAGCCTAATTCCCACTTTTTATTTTCCTTTTGCTATCTATCTTGTCCTATATTATTACTTTTATATTGCTGCTAGGATCCTGAGTATGCCCTTCTCTTCTTACCCCATATCCTGCTACATGATGTAGCT
>JBDJHY011047460.1:0-11797 GCA_039654485.1 Withania somnifera
TCTCCATCTCCTGCACAGGATGCACAAGGAGCTGGACGTTACAATAGGCAGTCAGATGGGTTCTGGTAGAGGATCCCAAAAGAGTGGGCCATCTGGGTCTTATTTTGAGTGTCATTTTTTGGTCCATTATTCTAGAGCTTTTCCTTAGAAGGGCACTATTCAGCCTGCTTCTTATTCTGCACATTCTTTGAGATCAGTGCCTCCGCCGGCTAGAGGTTGGGCATAAAGTGGTTATAGAGGTGGTGGTCAGTGTGGTAAGGGTTGTGGTCGCGGTAATAGTTGTCATGGTGGTGATCATCAGTAATATGTTGTTCCTACTTGATTTGACGTTATGGCTTCAGATGTTGTGATTACAGTTTTGATTTTTGTGTGTTCTATATAGTTTTGATTTCGGGATGCCAAGTGATGTATTGTCTATATCTATGTGTGTTGCTACCCTTGTAGGGGATTCTTTAGTAGGGGATCGGGTGTCCCGATTGTGTATGATTATTTTTAATGGAGTAGATGCTTGACCTAACTTGATATTATTATACATGGTTGACTTTGATATTATTTTGGGTATGGATTGGTTGTCTCCTCACCATGCGGTTTTTGATTGTTATGCCAAGACTATTACCTTAGCAGTACCTGGTTCATCTCTGGTTGTGTTGCAAGGTTCTAGTAGCCATGCGCCAACAAGCTTTATTTCTTGCCTTCAAACTAGAAGGTGAGTAGAGAGAGGGTGTCTGGTATACTTAGCATATGTTCATGATATTGATGCTGATATTCCTACTCATGAGTCTGTTCCTCTTGTTTCTGAGTTCCTTGATGTATTTTTGACCGACCAACCATGACTACCACCAGAGCGGAATATCGGTTTTGCTATTGATTTAGAGCCAGGCACTAAGCCCATTTCTATTGCTCCATACGTATAGCTACTGCAGAGTTGAGAGAGATAAAGGTTCTGCTCCAGGATCTATTAGATAAAGGCTTTGTTCATTCTAGTGTGTCACTTTGGGGTGCGCCAGTTCTTTTTGTGAAGAAGAAGTATGGTACTATGAGAATGTGTATTGATTATCGATAGCTAAACAAAGTTACAGTGAAGAATATATATCCTATACCGACTTGTTTGATTAGCTTCGGGTAGTAGCAGTGTTCTCTAAAATTAATTTGTGATCTGATTAACATCAGTTGCACGATTTGGACAGAGGATATTCCTAAGACAGCATTCAGGATCCGTTATGGCCATTATGAATTTTTGGTTATGTCCTTTAGCTTGACCAATGCACCGTAGCTTTTATGGATTTGATGCATAGGGTGCTTAAGCCCTACTGGACTCGTTCGTGATTGTATTTAACTTGACCAATGCTCCAGTAGCATATTCTAGATAATTTTTCAAAAGACCTATCTAGCCTCCAACCAGAGTGTGATATTCATGTTTCCATAGAGTTTGATATGGAAACAATGCCTATCTCCATCACTTTGTACTTTATGGATCCTATTGAGTTGAGGGAGTTGAAGGTTCTTCTTCAGGATCTTCTATATAAGGAGTTTATTCATTTAGATATTTCTCAATATGTGCTCCAGTGTTGTTTGTATAAACGAAAGATAGATTGATGCATATGTGAATAGATTATTTCCATCTTAGTAGGGTTAAAGTAAGAATAGATATCAAATGCCAAGGATTGATGATCTGTTCAATAGATTCAGGGTTCAAAGTTTTTTCTAAGATTGATGTGAGGATAGGGTATCATTTGTTGAACATTAGGGCAGAAGACATCTCTAAGACTACATTCAGGACTCATTAAAGCCACTATGAGTTCGTGTTCATTTATTTAGATTGACCGATTTCCTTATAGCCTTTATGGAATTAATGCATAGGGTCTCAATCCCTACTTGAACTCCTTCATGATAGTGTTCATAGCCATTATTCTAGTGTACATTCGCAGTAGGGAGGAGCATGAACAACACTTGAGCATTGTCTTTATTCCATGTTCTATAAGTTTGGGTTTTTTTTAGAGTATGTAGCATTCCGAGGACAATTGATGTCTAAGGATAGGATTACTGACCTAGAAATGACTTAAGAATTTTGTGATTGGCCGAGATAGAAATATCCTTTAGAGGTCAAGAATTATGTTGTGCTAGAAGGGTACTATAGATTGTTTATTAAGGGGTTAGCTTTGATAGAAGTGCCATTTACTTTGCTAACTAGGAAGGATGTTCCTTTCTAGTGGTCAGAGGAGTTTTAGGAGAGTTTTCTCAGTCTCAAGGCCTTATTGACTTCAGTTCCAGTTCTAACAATGTTGATAGAGGGCCAGCGTATTTTTTTTTATTTTGATGCGTCAAGGGTTTATTTAGTGTGTGCTTTAATGTAACAGAGCCGAGTTATAACATATGTTTTGAAGCAACTAAAAGTTTATGAGATAAACTACCCCACTTATGAATTGGATTATGGTGGCACAACAAAGACTTAAACATTCATGATTGGGAGAGACAAATATCTCCTTGTGAGGTTTTGAGCATTATTTGTCTAGTAGGGGACTATAGATGGTTTATTGAGGACTTCTGTTCTATAAAAACGCCATTAACTATTCTATCTAGGAAGTATGTTTCTTTTTAGTTGTTAGAGGAATGTTAGGTGATATTTCTTAGGCTTAATGCCTTACTGAGTTCAGCACCGATTTTACATTGCTGATAAAGGTGCTGAGGATTTTTGTGTATTGTGATGCATTAGTTGTTGGTTTAGGTTGTGTTCTAATATAATAGAGATGAGTTATTATGTATGATTTATGGAAGATAAATGTTTATATGCGCAACTACCCCATTCAGGACTTAGAGTTTGTGATGATAGTTTTTACACTCAAGATCTAGAGGCACTACCTATATAGTGTTCCCTGTGAGATTTATACCTACCATCATAGTCTTTATTACATAATGAGCTATCCAAAGCTTAATTCGAGGCAACAAAGATGTACTGAGATATTAAAGGACTAAGTCCTTACCATTATATCACATCAAGTTAAGGAAAATGTTGTAGCATATGCATTTTTCCTAAAGGTGGTCAGTATAGGTACCTTTGTCTTTATTATCAGTTTTGGAGAGACTATTAGCCTTAGACATCTATTCCTGGGTTAATCACTTAGTTAGATTGGATTTATGAGACTTTTTAAGGGTTTTAGGCTTTGTTGAGGCTCGATAAACCAAGCTTTGTTGAGACCTGCTATTCTTTACTTGATTTGACTCAACAACATTAGTTTGAGGTTTATCAGTTGAGTACTTGTTGTTATCAGGTGCTATATTGTGAGGTTGCTAGAGCCATTATTGATTTATATAGGGTTTTACGGTATTAATGGTCATATTTATGTGCCAAGGGTCGGTCGTTTAGTTTAGATGGTTCTGTATAGTTCTTATTTCTCTAGATATTCTATTCACCTAGGTGAAAGTAAGATATATTGAGACTTGCGAAAGTTGCATTGGTGGAGTAGGATGAAGAGGGCTATTATAGAGTTTGTTTCTCGGTGTTTGAATTTCTAGTAATTTCTAGTAGGTTAAGTTCGAGCACTAAAGGCCATATAGTTTGATGCAAAGACTCTGTATTTCTATATGTATGTAAGAGCGAGCGACTATGGATTTCATATCAAGATTTATGCACACTTTTAGATGATATGAATACATTTGGGTTATTATTGATATGCTGACTAAGTCAATAAACTTCGTTCCAGTCTATTCATCCTACTACACTTAATGGTTGACTCAGATATACCTCTAAGAGGTTGTTCTTTTACACGATGCTCTTGTATCTATCATCTCAGATTATATCGCTTAATTTTCCTTTTAAATCTTTGTTTGGAAGACTATTCGGTAAGCGTTTTGTACCAAGGTTAAGCTCATCATAACATTCCAGCCAAATATTAATGGGCAATATAAGAGGATTATTCAGGTCATGAAGGACATGTTGAGGGACTATGTGCAGGATTTTGGGGTTTATGGAACCAACATGTGGCCTTGGCAGAGTTTGCATATAATAATAGTTACCACTACAATATTCAGATGGCACCATTTGAGGCATTGTATGGTAGGCAGTGTAGGTCTCCTATGGGGTGGTTTAACGATATCAAGGCCAGAGTTCGGGGTACATATCTTCTTGGTGACTCTTTTGACAGGGTTCGTATGATTAAGGATAAAATGAGGGAAGCACAAAGTATGCATAATAGCTAAGCTGATCATAGACTTTGTTCCTTAGAGTTTAGTGTCAATGAATGGAGTAGGTATGTATTGGGTTATGACCCTTTATAAGTCCTTCCTTTTAGGATACGGGTACTAGAGGAGGAGTGTACATTGGAACTAGTGCATCTTTATTATGTTCTTCTGTTGTACCTATTTTATATATAAACACTTTGGTAGTATGGGATGCCGGATGGGTGAGTGTACCTTGTTTGTACTCATCCGTTCTTATATGGGCTTGAAAGAATTTCATCTTATTTTACTTCTACATACATCCATAGTTAGTATTCATATTAATTATCTACTGATCAACTTTACCTGATGGGCTTATCTGTGCGTAGGTATGTTGTTGTATTCTTCCCCAAACATGTTATTAAGGTTATCGGTACACTATCCATTTCCCCTTAGTCTAACTTGTTGCCTTCTTTTACCTGCCTTTTAGTTATTGTATTGTTATAGCTGTATCCTAGGTAAGTTCGCCTCTTCTTACCCGAGTTCCTACTTTGTGTTGTAGCCAGCGGTACATACTTGATATCTGTTTTTTTGCTTTTGCTCTAGGTATCTAGAGTTTTGTGTTTTTCTACTTGCTTTTGTGGCTTACCTTATTTACATTACTACTATTTACAATAGTTATATATGTTATGCATGGTGGACCCTCAAAACCTACTAGGTATTTGTTGTTTCGGCAACCAGTACTCGTACTAGCCTCTACATCATTTTGGTGTACATCCTAGTACAGGACACTGTTGTTGGTGTCTCTAATCCCTCCTAGTTATTAATGATTTTTGAGTTATAGGGTGACACTTGGATGACCATTATTTCCTCGATCTCGTCAACTTGCATTTTATTTCTTTTTTATTTCAGCAACGGATCATGCAGTGTACTATTGTATATTCTATACTCTATATATGTAGTGGCTCTTGTTCATACTAATAAAAAGTCTTGGGATGATTTATTGACTAAATTTATAATATCCTTCTCCTCTTATTTCATCTCTTTCTCTTTAATTTTACTTTTGTTTATTGTGAATAGTTGTACATGCCATAGTAGCATGTCGTATACGGCTCTGGGTTATAGGGTTGATTCACCTACTGAAAGGATGGCAGGTGCCATCATGACCTGATAATTCAGGTCGTGACACTATGGAATTAATATGAGACAAGACTTATATGTACGACCTATACTAAGGCCATACGACATGTATGGGAGCCCATCTGGTCGGAAAGGGAAAACTTTTATGCATTAAATAAGGGGAAATTTCCCATGTAAAAATCTCTAAACATCCTGGGTACATCCATTTTCAAGTTCCAAAACCCTCGCTAATCATCCTTTGGGACATTTTTACTCTTGAGGAAGATCTTGGTTACGAAAGATTTCAAGGCTTTTGATAAGATTTACATCAAAATATATGTTATTTCCCATGTTTATGAACATGGGTTCATATTTATTTATTGATTTTTTTAAAATTTCATTTTAGGGTTTTGAGACCAATTTTTAAATTTATAAATTGAGATTTTTATTGAGAAATTAAACTCAATTTTGGATGAAACTTGATATTTGAATTTCCTAAATATGGGTTTCTTGAATCAATGAAACTTCTTGTATTTTTGAAATAATTATTTGGACTTGAATTTTTGAGCCAGAATAAAGTATATATAAATATGAATATTATTATTTCTAACTTCTTATAGGGACTCAATGATTGACTAGATTTCGGAGTACAGAGGCACGACACAAAGGAAAGGCTCATATTGATTGTTCCAACTGCTTTTAAGGTAAGTTGAGGCTATTGACTCTCTTATAAAGAGTCCTAAGTATTTTTATATATTTTTCATAAAATAAGAAGAAATAGGGACTAAATGGGGCATCCATATGGATGATGTAAAGAGTATTCACTCGGATACTAGATCCAAGCATGTGGGATCTAAAACAAAGGTAATAAAAATGCAAATACGAGTTCATGGATTATTTGTTTCCCGGTTATATTAAGATATTTATTTTTTCATAAGATTCCTGGTTAGGGTTATCTACACTTGGTTACTTCCTTGCTTGATTTCATGTCCTTGAGTGGTCTTGTTGGGTATTGACTGTTATTATCTCTTCTTATCATGATTAACATATGATATTCTTATTCATTAATGTATATTGATCCTTTGAATGGAATATGATTTATGAGGTATATGATTACATGATCTAAAAGGCATGTTCAAAGTGTGATTTTCTATATGTTCATGATTTACCTAATGAAAAAAAAGGAAAAGAGGACAATAATATGAAAGATAATTGCCCAACTGTGATTTTCGGTATTTCCATGATATTGATTGTGATATGAAAAGACCATTGGCGATGTGTGCTAATGGTATAGTCATGATATTAATGTATGATATAAAAGAAAGGACTGAGGTGTAATTTAAGGTATTTCCAAGGTACGGAGATAGACGTGTATCACATTACATTGAAATGCATTGCTCATACATTGAGTTTTTACATGATTGATTTCATATTTCTTGAGTATTCCTGATGTCGATTACCTGTTTTATTCATTTGATGTGTAATTGATTTTCCATGCTTAGTCTACTATTAGGATAATAATAAGAGCCTGAGATGGCCACATATGATGAGGTAATAGGACTAGTAGTAGTACCAAGGTGAAAAAGTGAATTATATTCCCTTGAAATTTAAATGAAAAGCCTATTTTAGTGATGAGAAATGATAAGAAATGCTTATAAATATTATGAGTGGGAATAAATAGTTGTATATTGATGAGATTTGAAGTATAGTATGGTTGAGAATGATTTAGATGACTATTTACATTAAAGTTAACTATAGACTTAACCTATGTAGGGTGATAGGATAATTGTAGTGATGTAAAGACCCTTATGATAATTTCAGTATTTGCATATTTTATTGCATTCTATAGAATGTTGGTAGCTACCCTGGGTTATTTATGACCTTCTAGGACCGGTAGGTCGGATCCCAGATAGTTTGGTTGAGAGTTATCTCATTTCCCCATTTTAGAGCCTGAAATTAGGTAATCATTAACTTTACTCAATATCGCATTAAGACAAGCTCAGAATTAAAATCCCAGATAATTCCTTTATCTTTGTAACGAGGATTTTAACCTAGTTGGAGCCTTTGTTTAGGTCTAGAAGCTTTTGGTGTGATTTAATCTTGTTTGATGAGATAATTGTTGATCGATAATTGAATATATGACTTGGGTCAATATTAAATGATTGGAGCATTAGAAAAAAAAATCCAACTGTGCCATCAACCTCGAAATGTCATTTTCGGTATGTTAACACTATTCTTTCGCATATATTGGATTCCAAATCAATTCTAAGTGGGGTCAGTTGGCTTGTGCTATTGTTGGTTTCATCTGCTAGTGTAGCTTCATTTTGTTCTTTGTGATCTCAAAGTTGATGCACTCTATCATGAAGGTCTTCCTCCATACTCATTGTGATTATGTATAATTTTGTCATAGTTGCGAGCCTTTGTTCTAGTACTCTACATTATCAAGAGCTGGTCTCTCGCAATTGTGATTGCAAAAAATATTCAGCCACGCGATCAGGACCTTCATCCACGCGATCGCGACTATTAGCCATGCAATTATGTACTCTTTTTGATGAAAGTATATATTCATGCCACCTCAATTTTAAACTAAAAAATTTACTTATTTTCTCCCTCAAACATCTGTCTAAACTCACTAATTGTAGTGGAAAATTATTCCCAATCGTGGAATTTTTTTCTTGACGTGGTTTTTAGATTCCTTCGTCTCCGTGGTGAGTACTTCGACTTCAATTCTTCTTTTTCTATTGAATCTGCCTCCATTAATGGACTTCAACAATTCTTGGTAATCTCTTGTTTTTTATTTGATTTGATGTTAGTTATTGGTTCTTTGGATTATGTTCCACATAGGGATTGATTTCATTCCTCTATTATGGTAAAAAAAATCTCTTTCTCTTTCTTGTTATTTTGCAACTTTTTTACTTTCATCTTTTGCTTTTTGAGCCAAATTCTCCCTCGATTTCAGATCATTTTTTGAGTTTGAGTTCCTTGTATTGTCAGGACCATGTAAGAACTTTAATTTTCAGGTCCGGATAACGAGGCCCGCATGATTGTTTTAAACTTGAATTTCAGTCGAGATACATATTTTTTATAAACTATATAGTTAGAATAATATTAATGAGTAGATTCCTATTTTTCTCATGTTGAGCCTTCTTGGTACCGTTTCAAGTTAGACAAGCTGATTCTCATGAGTTTCAGCTACGTAATTGCCACAAAACAAGTAGGTTTTGTCTTACTCCCATTAGGGTTGGGTATAAAATATTTATGACTTTGCTAGTTTGCATTCTTGGGTTGGGAATATAAGGTTGACATTGTCAACCCTTTCTGCTAATCTTCTCCTAATTTATCTCTCATTCTAACGACATTTAGTATAATGCGATATCTAGACCTTGTTGAGCCTTGTGATGGACATAGGGTGACTTTAGAAGTATACAGTGCTAAAGCATGGGTTGATTTTTTGTTTTTTCCCTCAAATTTAGGCTAGTTGTCGCTCACTGTTAGATTTTAATTGTAGACTAAGCCTATGTAGGGCGACATGATAACTTTAGTGATTTGATGTGGTCATGCATTTTTGTAGTGCGTGTGCCGATAGATTCAGTTATGACTTGAGTTATATTGAGGCCATGGGCATGTTATCCCTGTTTTCTGAGACAGTATGGCCTTGAAGGCCAATTTTCATATAAAAGGTTAAATTTCTAATAATTAATAATAAATAAAAGATTTTGGACTTATTTTAGACACGACCGATCGTTGGGAGCTGATTTTACTCCTTTTTTACTCAGTTTGTCCAAGGATTCACAACTTGGCATTGAGTACTATTAATTTTTACTACTGCTTGCACTTGTGTTTGACTTTTCTTCAAAACTGAGTATAGATTTTTCTATTACATCAAATTTACATAGTTGATAAACTGATTCTAGAGAAATTTTGGCGTTGTGGCACTGAGTTATTGATTAATTATTATATGGTAATATTGTAACATTTGAGGCACTTATGATACTGTGACGTGAGGTTCACTGAGTAACTAAAGATTGGTGCGTGGTTAGCACACCTCCACGGATCCTTCGTCTAGCCTACATGCAACTGTAGGAGGGGTATAAGATGGAGTATGGATACATGGGGGAATACCACGCATCATCACTATGTTACCTAACTGCACTTTTCTTTTTGTAAAAACTCTTCGGTAGTATAGGATGTTGGATGGGTGAAATTTCCCTTTTTGTTCTCTTATTATTCTAATGGGGTCTTGAATGGTATTACCCTCTTTTACTATTAATTATACTTGTAGTTATTACTTTTATTTTATCTATTGATCGTCTTTATCTAGTGGGGTTATCTATGCATATTGTTAGTTATTGTATCCTTTTGCTTCCATGTCATTGAGGTTACTGATACACTTTTCTTTCTCCTATAGTCTCACTTGTTATCTTCCCTTACCCGCTTTCTTATTATTATAATTAATATGCTTCAAGGATCCCATGAATGTCATTCTCTCCTTTTCTTAGTTCCCGCCCTGTGATATAGCTAGTGATACCTACTTGAGATCTTCTTTTTTTCTTCTTTTTATTGTAGCTAGCTTTCTGTGATATTCTATTTTCTTTCGTGACTTGCTTTATTTACCTTTCTACTATTTATTGTAGTTATACATATTGTGTGCCCAGTGGGTCCCTTAATCCTACTCAATACCACTAGCAAGTACCGATTCATCGGTACATTGACCAATTTTTTGACACCATCTAATTTATCGGCGCATTGACCAATTTATCGGTCATCAATAAACGGGTACAATAAGCGATAAATCAATTTGCAACAGAACCAACAAAATAACTACTTTAAGAATTTTAACAAGGGGCGCGAAAGTGAAACCGAGCACAATTTTGGCAAACCCAATGGTTCCTCTTACTTTAAACGATCGCAACCTGTAGATTACATGATTGTGAGTTCTAAAACTACGTGATTATAACTACACCTAATGTAATTTGGATTGTCAAAGAGTCAATTATAAATGCTCATGATTCTATCCCATTCTCTACATTGTGACAAGAAGTAATGCGATCGCGATGAAGGGACTGGACATTATTAACAATTGTAGTAGACAACAAATGTAATAAAATCTAGTCTTCGTTTAGAACCTTAGGATTCATTTAGAATCCCATGAAAACAAACTATATATGTCACCCCACTAAATTTGATGTTCTAGACTTAATGGAACTATTGTAATACAAATTCGAGGTCTCCTTGACCCGATATGCCTCAAGGTTACTAAAATGAAAACTTTACTTAAAAAGAAAATTTTCCCCTTGAAACTCCTGAAAAATATCTTAAACCTTTTCCTAGGATAAACTGACCTCCAATTCAACCAAATAAATGAAACTTGATTAAGAGCATCCGATCATCTAATGTTGACCAAAGTCAAAATTTTGCCTTAAAACTCAATTTTGCTGCTCAAATAAACTATAATTAAAATGAAATTCCAAGTACTTAAAGGAAGCTACTCCTAGACCTATTTACACATTTCAGAGACAATGGAACTAATTGAATTCCATTCCTAGACCTATAAATCCAAATAGGTTCAAAGTCACAAATTTCAACATAAAGGCTTCCAATACTTGAAAATTTCTCAAAGTTTGCATATTTTAGTTCTGATTTCTAAACCAATCCTATAAACTGAATAATTTATGAATCGAGGAAAATCTTGGGGAGGGTAAAATGGTAAGTTTATAGAAAATGCCAAAAATGACCTTCAGGGTCATCACAAAAGGGTCCATAACCAAGTAACTAATTTGCACAAGCTCAGGTAAGTCTCCCAAAAGGAGTATCAACCACAATATATCCAATAATAAAGCCATAAAAGATTAAGGCCAACTATAATATCCAAACATCACTCAGCAAAAACCCAATATACAATATCCCAATCAAGAAAAAACAAAGAGGCTAACACGAACTGACAATCGAATCACTGCAAACCATAGGATGTATGGCTCAAAATCATTGAAATATCAGGGAACCCGACACTGGGATCGACTCACTCGATCCACTAATAAAGAATCAACCCAGAAAATACACAATTATAGGTCTACCTCATATCCTGGTAACCACTCAACAAACCCCAAATAAAACCTCAAATCCTCCCCAATGTAACGAACATTCGATGGAAATGAGAGAGCCTAAATTTCAAGATCAGTCTCAATAGACCATAAATAAACTCTTTATCAAGAAAGGAGGTCAGTGCAACACCACTATATCTCGAAGAACTCTGAATAAAAAAGTGTCTAATCATCAAAACTAATATTGTACGAAAAATGCTAATCGAGCCCAACAATCTCACAGAACTAATCCCCTAGCCAAGGACTAGACAAGACCCAAATAGTGAATGGACAAATAATCCCATCATTCAACTGAAAACATACTAAGAAAAACTTGAGACACGGATCCAACACAATAATCTAGGAATGCAAAATGAGGGAAAATCATCTTTGCCCTAAATAGCTATGATCAACCCATATATTGGGAACATCACTTCCTAAAG
>JBDJHY011047785.1:0-14209 GCA_039654485.1 Withania somnifera
TTCCATAATAGTAAAGAAGAATAGTAATAAGTAAAAGAGAGTCTCCGTGGCGCCCTAGGATATACACACAAGTAAAACTCACCCGCTCCCATACGACCATAAGGTATAGACAAGAAAACAAGTACGAAAAGTAACACATACATGAATCCAAATAGAGTTGGTACATGTAAAAGTATAATTTTGTATTCTCCCTTATGATACTCATCGGTTCGGTCGGTGGAATACCCATGGAAGGACTTCTGCATCTACCCAAAGATAATATCTTATACCCCTCCCCCAGTCATATACATATATCGATTTTGGGTCGGCAAGGTCCATAGAGGGACTCCCCGTATACCATATCAATAATAATCTTATCCGAACTACAATATCTTAATTTTAATGTATGAATGAATTTCTAATCTTTCCCAGGACTAAATCAGTATGATCTAAAAAATAGATGCTCGGTCTTCCCCAAGTCTAAAGTAGATATAAATCATCAATATAGGTCGCTCGGGCTTCATCGAGGCCAAATCAGCATGAATAATCAATGTCTAGTGCTCAGGCTACACCGAATCTAGTAACGTCTCAACAACAGTGGTTATGTCAATATTATCTCGTTTATCATCAAAAACGGGTAAACATTAAAAAAGGACTCCTTTTAAATCTCATAATAATGAAAATGAGCATACAAGGCCATGCAATGTATCAAAACCAATGACATAGGCCTCTTGTCCATAAAATAGTAGAAACTAATGAATGAAAACTAGTTTTCATGATGATATTCTCAGCAACAAACAATATCTCATGCAAGCCCTACATCCCAGCACATGCTTAGCATCTACAGCAAGCATAACCAGCCAAGTCGATGGCCGAGACTCATGGACATCCCCAACGACCCACCATCTATGTTCCAATCCTATCAAGACCACCCAGGGTCACAGGGTAACTATCATTACAAATGCAACAACAATACAAAATCAAAGGGCATACTAAAAACGCGGATAGGGTCATGGGTGCCTACCTAGAAATCCTAACCCAAAGATGTTTATTTGTTACAATTATTCCCCATATAATTCCATTCTAAAATAGTAAGACATAGCCTACCTTTCCTTTATAAACAAGCTCTCAAATATTACATAGAAGGTGCCCAAACTGCTTATAATCTCCAAAAATACGCAAACAAGCTCCCACGATCATACAACTAAGAAAATAATAATCTCAATTTTAATACGAGTACATCAATATCGATAAATCTATGAAAAATAGTCGGGGTCAAGATATGGGTCAAAATGGGCTTATGAGCCTGTGAATCCAAAACTTCAAACAAAAAGTATCAAAATTATCCCCGCATCATGGGGAACTCATACCCAAAATTTTGAGCTAAGATGAGCAAAATAAAGGATTGAAACAATGGATTAAAGTGAAGAACCAACTTTTGGAACTTTGGGTGAAATTTGAAGAAATTAAAGTGGAAATACCAATAATTGATGAAGGATAGAAGAAATCAAGTTTCCAATGTCACCTGTAAAGAGCCACGAATTTTAATAGAGGTTTTAGAGTGTTTGAAGAAGATAAAATGGACACAATTGCTTAAAAGTTGAGTTTCTTAGGTACTTATACCTACTGGACGACAACTCTTTATACCTACTGGACGAAAACTCTACATGATGGTGTAGATGATGCACGCGATCATGACTCATGCACCAAGATCACAAAGGTCTGGGGAGGGAAAGGCATCATGCGATCGTGTGGAAGGTTTACATGACCATGAAAGGGGGACGACTGACTCATTGCAATCGCATAGAAAGAAGGTCATGATCGCAAGAAGTATAGGTACAATGCTCCAGAAAATGAACAAACCACAAAACCAGCAATAGAAAAAACTCTGGAATAACGTTCAAAATACATTTAGATCCTGGTGACTAGCAAAAAAATATTCTACCTATATGGAAACGACATTCCGGACTCAACAACGTAAATGAAATTCTGATTTGAGGTTGTTTGGACAAAATTTTAACCAAGGTCAACTCTATGCACTTTCCAACCAAGTACGGGAAATAAGCCCGATTGGCCCGAAGCTCGAACAGACAACTTGCCTAACCCAAACTCGATATTCTAGAGCTGATGGTGTAGTTGTATTTTAATTTTGAATCTTTGATCATAAAATGACTAACCAAGCTCCAAAGAGGAAACATAGAGCACATATGAAATATTGCATAAGCTCTAAACCAAACCTCCCGGACTCCAACCAAGAGTCCATCTAAACCAAAATATATGTTCTGATGCTAATAGAACTATCAAAATTTGGTTACGAGTTTATTTTCATAGAATGTTGACTAATTTTAATGATTTGATATAAAAGGAAAAGAAATAGGGAAAAGGACATAACGACCATATGAATAATCGAGGAACCAAACCACTAGTTCTGATAAGTCACAAATTACTTAGGGCCGCTATAAGAAATCTATTGAATGAAAGAAAAAGAAAAATCACAAAATAACCATAAGGGTCATTTATAAATACCGAGAGATACAAATAAGTAAAGATCATCCGATGTCCTTCCATAAGACCAGAAGGTACATACAAAAAACCAAGTGCAGAAGTAACACAAATATGAATGCATATGGTGCTGGTACATGTGAAAGGTAACTATGTATGCTATCCTCCAGTACTTGTTGGTCAGACTGGTGGAATACCCATGGAGGGACTTCCTTGTATACCTAAAGATCATATTCTATGCCCCTCCCTTGGTCATATGCATGTCAGTTTTGAGTCGGCAAGGTCTATGGAGGTCCTCCCTGCATAGTTAATCATCTAAATGGAACTACAACCTGATAATATCAATATATGAATGAATTCCTGACTTTCCATGATCTAAATCAGTAAGATCTCAAAAAGGTGTTCAGGCTTCCCCAAGTGTAAAGATGATATAATCATCAATATAGGTCGCTTGGGCTTTACCGAGGCCAAATCAGCATAAATAATCAATGTCTAGCACTCAAGCCTCAGCGAATCCAGTGATATCTAAAAAGCAATGGTTATGCAAATATTATCTCATTTATCATCGAAAACTGGTAAAGATATCTCGAAAATGCTTACTTTAATCTTATAATATAGAAAATGGACCTATAAAGCCCTATAAGGTTTCAAAATCAGTGATGTCGGGCTCTCGGCCATAAACAATAGAAAGAAATGTATTAAAACTAGATTTAATGATTATATGCTCAACCATAAATAATATATCAGTAAAGTACTACGGCCTTGCACATGCTCAATATCTATAACAAGCATAACTAGAAAAGTCGATGTTCGGTACTCATAGACATTCCTAATGACCCATTATCTATGTTCTAGAGTAAACCAAGACCATGCAAGGTCACCATGTAACTATCTTCGCAAATTCCATACCGATACATAACTAGGAGGAAAACCAAAAGTGAAGACAGGGTAATGGGTACCAACCTAGAAATCCCAATCCAAGAATGCCTACTTATCACAATTATTCCCCCAATAGGCCCAGTCTAAGATTGTAAGTTGTAGCCTACCTGATAATATTCGAGTCACGAATCTTAATTAAATTTGAGGGAGAAAGGAAAAAAATAAAAACATATATTTAAATTAACCCAAAATATTAATATTATCAATAAATTAGAGAATCCACACTAACTCCTATATAATACCCAAGATATCAATATTATCAAGAAATTAGAGAATCTACCCTAATTCCCTAATAATATCAAAAACAATTATCAAAATCCAATCAATCAAACAAAAAGAAGCCAATTTGAATCCTTAAATAGGTAACTCAATGATGAATTGAAGATAAGAATTTATGAGGAGAAATTAAGAGATACACCCACTCCTAATTACTAAACTAAATGATAACAATAAATCTACCTAAATTAGGAATCTGCCCACTAATCTTAAGATAACCCTAACAAGCTTTAGATCTCAATATTCATCCATATACCAAAAACTAAGTATCAAAATTGAAATAACATGTATTTATACTACCCTACTTTAAATTATTACAATTGGGCCCAAAAGTGACCCAATATGTCAAAAAGACCCCTCAACTTTGGGGTCTTTTCAATGTAGGCTCCCAAGTCCTCAATCATCCTCTAAGATATCTTCCAATCTTGAGATTGCCTCTATTGGGAACCACATATTCACTTTTGAGTCCAACTTGGTGCCTTAGTGTTGTCCAAGGATTGACTCCTCTTGGATAGACCTTGAAGTATAGGTCTAGCATGATTGGTTCTTCCTTGGGACGTATCATCCTCCCCTTCTTGAAAAGGATTCATACTTGAAATCCAAACCTTGTTAACACATGGGAAAGATAATAAACCAACATATCCTCATAGCATGAGGATTATCCAAAATGAAAGCATACTTATATGCAATATCAACAAACTTTCATGCCTCTTTTAGAACCCATAAAAGGGAGATACCCCAAATAATTCCTAAAAGATCCCTGGGGTCTAAATGGTAGAAGCCCCAAGAAATTGGATAAATCAAATAAATTCTAGGCTCCTCAAAACCCATAGCTAGAAAACATGTATTCCCCACACAAGTGAAAATACTATCAAATATTTCTAGCACAAGGTCCATCATATATGATCATCTTTGACCGCTTATGAGGAAATTCTTTTTACTTGTGTCCTCCTCCATGACATCCATATCATTTAACATTGTAAGGAACAAGAAATTAAGGTAGATAAATACTACTCCCTATACTATGTTGATCATCATGAAATCCACCCTGCCTGTGTAGGAACTTTCCACCGATATCTATTAGAGTCCTCACCACTAATATCACTACAAATAGAGTTGGGGTATTGGGTTCCATGATAAACTTAGGATAGGTTTTGGGTTTGTGGTTGATAGGTTACATGCCAAGATGCATATGATACATTTCATGGAATTTCATGGATCGAGTCTTGGTTGATCATAAAGGGATGATACCCTTGTGTAGGTGGTAAGATTGTGAATGTATCGGGATTGGACTTTGTTCATATAGATCGGGTGGTGTTGAAATTAGAAAGTGGGGTTTAGGTAAGTCTGGGATGGTTCTTGTATGTACAAAGGATATCTCCTCCTTACATCACCTTACCTCCAAGCTACCTATCTTCCATGCCTAGAAAATGGTATCCTTATATCTTCCGACCCTCTCCTATAATCCATATATCCTTGTCTTCTTGGTGTCACCCACACCTCCATACCTCCTTGATTTGAATACAAAGTAGCAAAAGATGAGGAAAAATATCTACCCTTATTGTTTATCTTGCCATCTCTATACTCCTCTGAGGTGGCATAAGACCCATGATCAAACTCATTATCCTCAAACCCATGTAGTGAAGTATGAGGACTCTCTTCTTCACTACCATTATCACAGCCATGCTCCTCTACTCCGTAGTCATCTTTGTAGGAGTTATCAGGCATCTCTACTTCACCTTATCCTTCAGAGTAGTAAGCCTTATCCTCATATTGGTCGTAAGTACATGGACCAACATAGTCTCTATGGACTTCATCATCGAACTCATGAATTTCACAAGCATATGCATAAGAATCATCACACCTCTCATAGTTTTTGTCTCCGTATTCATGAATTTCACCATCATAGCCTTCATACTCCCCATATTTCTCATCTTGATATCCATAGGATCTATCGTTATGCATGTACGAACCATCATGGATCTCATGTGTATAAGAACTACCATCGAACTCACAAGGTTCATCACCCATCCAATGTACCTCTTCATTGTATCCATTAGCTTCCATCATCATATTCAAGCTCATTAGTGTCATCTTCATCATAATCTGAAGATACGGAATACATCTTATTTGTAAGTACTTACAAAATGAGCAAACAAGTTATTAGTAATATCTACTCACACCACTCTTTTTATGTGCTCTCAACTTACCTCTAAGATTGTCTCAAAATTGATCATCCACTAACTCTACTCAAATGATTCAAGGTTACCAATTTTGAGGCAGAGTGGATCCTTAATGACTTAAATAATCGAATAACTCAATTGATTCAAACAGAATTAAGCCAAGAAGTTACAACGATGATGTAAAACAATAAAAACAAACAAAGAAGTAGGACGAAAGAAAATGTACACTAGAACTAATTAACAAATAGTAGAGTTTAAGAGATTCAAACTAAAAAATTATACCTTGATTTGAGTTGAGGGAGATTGATACCACAATTAAAGAGATTGACAACACTTGATCGCTATATGAGAGGGAGGAGTGCCATCTATGGTGCCCCACCACCATGTTAGGAAGTGAGAAAAGAAAGAGCTTCCTATGACTGTTGTCTAATGGTGGTATACCTACTTCTAGGTGATTTAACCACCAATGGTATAGTGTTGGCTGCTGAGATAAGCAGTTTACCTAGGAACCTTGATAGAAATTCTCTTGTGGTCCCCTTTTTGTACTACCTTTCTTGTATTTTCCTGAAAAGGAATATAAAGTACAAACACTTTTTCCAACCAAATTCATATTTATTTTGGATCAAACAACACAAAATTAAAGATCCTCAACAAAATTTATGAGTTTTTACCAAGAACACCAAATTTCCAAACTCAATCAAATAAACTCGGAATTGAATGAAATTTGTATCTGGAGGTCCTTATGACTTAGTGAACACAATTCTAAGATTTTTATCTTCAAAATGTTCAACCAAATTATATCCAAAAATCTCTTTCTTATTTAACTTTTGAGGAACACCACCAATGGATGAATTGAAAATTTGAAGATCCCTCAGAGCTCAACCAATCTATACGAAATTTGATTCCCAACCTCCTTGAACTAACATAATCAAGTTTAAACACATTAGGAATCCCTAATTCAACACAATCAAACCCAATTGAAGCTCAAAATCTAGAAAATATGAAGATGAAGAACTTGGAACACCCAAATTTTAAACCTCTCTCAATTCTTCTCCGTATCATTTCAAATTTGAATCCTAAACTCCTCAATCTATGTTATTAACTTACCCAAAACTTAGAATCCTAGAATTTAACATGATCAACTACAAATGAAATTCAAAAATCTATAAATATGAAGATGAAGAAGATGAAAAACCCAAAGTATGATCTCCATTAGAAACTCCACCAAAATTGAATCCCAAGCTCGTTAGACTATGAGAATGACTTATCAACAACACCTTAGAAACTTCGAATTCAATAAATAAAGCCCCAATTAATCCCTTAATCTTGGGACATGACTATGAACAACCCAATTCCTCAATTCACTCAAATCAACTCTGATTTGTACAAAATTTGAGATTTGATGTCCTTGTAACTTGAATTGAACAACTTTCAATTTCATAACTCTAGTTTCAACAAATTTTAGTACCAATTTCGAGATCCACCTTGAGCTTAACCTTCAACAATGGTTCAAATTTCTAGTCAATCCAGAATCAACTAAATTTTGGAATCTATGACCCAAAAAACTAGGAGAGTGATTCCTAGCATTCAAAATTAATAAACAAACAAAAAGTTGTCGGATCTATGATTTTTAAAATTTTATTTATTTTCATTTTTTTTGCAATTTTCAAATTTGTGAACCTTGGATTGTATTTTGATAGAACAAGTTACTTTCCCAATATCTGATACCATATGATAAGATCCAAGTTACAGATCTTAATCAAATTCGGGGGAGAAAGAAACAAAATCTAAACATATGCATAAATTGACAAAAAATATTGAGAATATTGAGAAATTAGAGAATCCACCCCAATTCCCCAATAATAAAAAAAATAATAAATCAAAACCCAATCAATTAAACAAAGAGAAACCAATTTGAATCCTTAAAAAAGGTAAATCAATGATCAATTGAAGAGAAGAAGTTATGATAAGGAATTAAGAGATATGCAAACTTCTAATCACTAAGCTAAATGATAATAGTAAATTAAGAGATATGCTCAGTTCTAATCACTAAAATAAATGATAACACTAAATCTACAAAAATTGCGAATCGACCTACTAATCCTAACATAACCCTAACAAACTTCGAACCTCAATATTCATCCATATTCAAAAAACTAAAATTGAAAGAATAAGTATTTATAATACTCTACTTTCAATGTCACGACCCAATTCCTCAAATTATAATGGTACATACTTTTAGCCAGTAGGAGGACCAACCTTGTAGCCTAGAGCCGTAGCGAAGGGATACTATACTAGATACTATATGCGCAAATGCAATAAATTATGTAAGAGAGAAAAATATGAAATAAAAAGCAACAGAATAACATAACAGAGTCAACAAACTCCCCAAGACCTGGTATTAGTGTTTATAAAGAATCACTAAAGTATATAGTACAAGTATAATTCAATAAGTACAAGGGTTCTCTCTGAAAGTGAAAAAGAGACAAAATACATGGTGATGAGATACATGGCAAAGATGGAGGTCTGGAGCTCCCCCTGAATATCAAAAAGTAGAGGAGAGGGTTATGAACATCTTATCAATGTCGGGGGCTAGTACTCTGATCTGTACCAAGGGAACACAAGTGTAGTTGAGTACAACTAAAGTAGCAAGTAGGATTTGAGGGACAACTACAAACATAACAAATACAAGAGCATTAAATAACTATAATAGAAGGAAAGAAAGTTGCAGAAGAAAATACATAGCATAGGAAACTAGCATCACAGAGACGAAACAAAAACACCAATGGTATACAGATATGTTAACTAATCACCGAATAGGAACACATGTAAGAAAGGGAGAACGTACCCGGGGTCCTAGTGGCTATAAAAAAATAAGAATAGTAAGAGAAGACAAGATATATTGCAAAGAAACTAGGGGAGATCGCTCGGTGTAACGGTAACCTCAAGACTCGGAAGGAAAGGGGATAACATGTAGAAACACACGCACAAATAATCCCACAAGGTAAGGATGATCCGCAACTAAAGTCTACAACTTGCACTAATATATGTAAGTAAGTAGAAATAAGTAAAACCCTTCCTAACCCCCCTAAGAATGACAGAGTACATAGAAGTCAAACTCACCTATATGGCATGTCATACTACCAAAAAGCACTCATAGAAAACAAGTGAGAAAAAGTAAACAAAAATAAAATGATGCTTAGTTCTTGTGTACGCTTCCACCACCCGAAGTACTAGTAGGCAGGACCCATGGAAAGGCTACCCTCGAATGCCTCTACTCTATCGCTGACCCTTCCTCTGGCGTATCCGTCTCTAGATTGGCAAGGTCCATGGAGGTATGCCAATTGCACATAAATACCTAACATCACAATAACCATTTTGTAATGACATCACAGATCCTGAAGGAGACTCACATCCTGGCATCCATTGCCTAGGTACAATAATATCACAGTTTTGGCCATTCAGTGCCCAACAAGGTCCTAAACCAATAAGAGAAGTAGTATAAAAAGGTTATACTCACTGCTGAGTAAAGTTGGATTCATGTGATAGAATAAGTAGTAAATGGTAGTACCGAGTGCAAGGGTATGAAACCTGGTCTAAAACAAGAGAAAAAGGTAGTATCGGGTGCTCATTACCCAATAGAGTTTAAAAAAGTAGAAATACCAATTGTGTTATCATTATTATCAAAAAATCCAATTTTATTTCGATTTTATCCATTTTATCCTTATTATACAAAAGTTGGCCTCCAAGGCCTAACAGTTTTAGGAAAAAGTAATACCAAGCCCCCAGCCCCTAATGGACTCTCAGAAGCTAAACCTCACTACTTTAGTGCTACATGAATGCAACAATGTAGGCAATATCTAAAGCTAGCCTATGCCCTACACAGGCTCAACTAAGATACATTAACAACATAAGAAATAACCCAAACCCGAGGGAAAAACCCAAAAGACAACCCACACAATAGCATTCTATTACTTCCATAGTCACCCTACATTCATCACAAGGCCAATTCTAGGTAGAAGGCATCATCGTATTACAATGAGCATCAGTAGAAAGAAGGATATGAAGTAGATAGGAGAATCTTTCCACGTTTATGATAATGACCTACAATTCCCAACCCACAGATTATATTTAGCGCAATTAAAAAGGCTATGTCCCTAGAGTAAGCCCCACGGAGACTACCTGTTGTCCGTCGACTAGCTCACTGCAGCTCACTGATATTAACTAGACTGACAGAAAACACCCTTGAATATTACCAAAACATGTGAAATACGATCTATAATTCACGACAGTTCTAGCAATATCAATTAAGATATATTATGAAATGGGCCGAGAATTGAGCCTAAAATGAGTCCGAAGGAACCTCTATGAAGTTTCCTGTATTGCCAGAAACTCTGCTTCAAAAATAAGCACAATACAAGCGCGGTAAAGGCTTTAAAAATACCTGGAGAAGAAAAGAAAGTAAGCGCAAAACTTTACGCATTTAATTTGAAGGAACGGAGAAGATACGTACTGAAATACTAACTGGGACTAACTACGAAGTAGTACCAAGCTCAAAGCACCACTAAAAACCTAGAACCAGCTGAAAATGGATGATTTAAAAGAGAAGATCAAGCTCACATCAATGACTACGATAGTGGAAATGACATTTTTAAAGGAATTAAGGAAGAAGGAAGCTTATCCAATAATGGAGGAATCGATAATCAAACCCCAAGACTCCTCTGTTAGAGTACGTAACCACACTAGAAGGGGGGTTGAATAGTGTGTGGGTATTTCAAAACTTTTTGTAGAATTTATGAAGGCATGAAGAAAGCTGAAAATAGATAGACACAATGATATTTAGTGGTTCGGCCTTGCCTACCTCCACTACCTAAGTTCAACAACTTAGGCTTTTCACTACTTTAATTCACTTTCTAGTTCAGTGAGAACTCTTACAAGTTTCTTGATTTTTGGCTCAAGAACTACCCTTTACAATGGAGTTGCACCCAACCCCCACAATCACTTTTCTAGCTAAGTGAGAAATCTATTCACTTTCAGGCTAAGTGAGAACTCTATTCACTTCCTAGGTAAGTGAGAACTTCTTTACAATTAACAAATACAATAATAAGAATAATGGTACAAAGATTTAGAATACAAGAATAAGCATAAAAACTTTGTACTTCTAGATTTGGTGATGAACACTTGATTTTGGGATTGGAATGATATATAATGTTGTAGTGTATGTCTCTTAGTGTTCCCTTATCAGTCCAAGCACCCTTAAGGTGTATTTATAGATGCCAAGGTTGATATAGCCGTTGTGAAATGATTTCTAGTCGTTCTGCTACTCAACAACTGTATTTAATGCACCTGACATCCAAATTAGTCGACTACTTTTCCTTTTAGTCGACTAGTTTATGAAATTAGTCAACTAGTTCTTAAAGTTGGTCAACTAATTCACTTTCCAGTAGCCAAACTTGATTTGCACTTTTTGGTCAACTTCTTTGGCATTTTGGTCTACTAGT
This sequence comes from Withania somnifera, assembly GCA_039654485.1. Taxonomy (NCBI): domain Eukaryota; kingdom Viridiplantae; phylum Streptophyta; class Magnoliopsida; order Solanales; family Solanaceae; genus Withania; species Withania somnifera. The sequence continues at coordinate 11,381 of JBDJHY011047785.1, forward strand.
TCATTTTTCAAGTATCCTATTGGAATTCATATTAGTTGACTTAGTTGCAATATTGGTCGACTAATTTTGTCCAAAATTAGTCTACTAGTTTGACAAATTAGTCGACTAGTCTTCTACTGTTTCTTCACAATTTCTTCATTTTGAGTACTCAAAAAGGTCCAAAATGAGTCCTTTACTTCCCAAAATGAAATACTTGCTTGTGACGTGTTTCATGAACATATCCTATGATTTATAGGAGTTCCATTAACATCGAATTTTTGACTTAATGGTTTGTTCATCAATCAAAATATAAAGGGACAATTCTAGTGAACCAACCTTGGTCCAACACACCTAGTTGAGGAAGAGAAGGAGAGGTAGGATGAGAGCCCAGTTCAGGAGCCCAGAGAAAAGAGACGGCGCATCGCTGCTCCTATCCTGGCGAGGGATATTTTGTTAGGTGGCCTGAGTGAGGTGAATAGTAGCTTGTGCTTCTTCTTTTCTGCTTTCCCTTTTTTCTCGAGCTAACTCTTTCTCTCTCAGGTTCTTATTAAGGTGGTCGGCATCCTCTCTTAGAAGGTGTGCGGTGCTACTGAGGAGTACCACCACGAAAAGCAGCTTCAAAAATAGGCAGAGGGTAGCATAAAGGCTATCGGGGAGGAGAAAGAGAGTGCTCTGGTGAGGGTAAAGGTGGATGAAGAGAAGGTTAGGTTGGCAGAGGAGAAGATCAGGTCGGCCAAGCAAAGGTCGCGAGCTTTTGAAGTGGAGCTCGATTATTTAAAGACCACTTTCTTGGATAGGTAAGGGGAGTTTGCCAAAGTGCTATTTGAGAAGATCACCCATATGACAGCTTTCACCGACTACGTCTTAACTATAAGCAAGGCCCTGGTGATTACTACGAGGGCAGTAGCACTGGATAATATGGCCCGAGATCATCCGGTTATTAATATCCGGACTAGACAGTTCGTCTACCTGATGAAGGCTATTTTGGTGCACCCTCAACTACCCCTGCTACAACATATAGCTCAGCACATTGCTCCCATGACAGTGGAGGAATTACGAGATTGCCAGGAAGCCATCGATCCAGATATCCTGTCTTTCCTCTGCCGTGGAGCTAGTTCCCAGGCCGGCCCTTCCATCGATGTCCCTGCTAGTTCAGAACCTGCCGAATGGATCGAGCCGATCTCAAATATCCCTCCTAGCAGTGGTAATGTATAGCTTTTTAGGATTTTTATTGCTTGTAAACCTTCCAGGCCTCCATGCCTTTATTAATAAAAACAAGAATATTTTATTATTTTCCAACTTGGCTTGCTCTGATTGTTTGCTTATTATATTTCCCAAAGACTCATTCCCTATACCTTTGATCAAATGGAGAGGGAGAATTTTTCCTTAAACAACTTCTCCAGAAGAGGGACAATGAGTTACAACTCAAGAACGAGTTGCTCCGGTACTTCAGAAATCGACAATCCTAAAATGCCAAGGTCTGAGGCTTGGTACAAAAAATAAGGGAGTGTAGTGATGATAGGGACTACCTCAGGTGGGAGAATGAGGCGTTAGAGCTAAGGGTGGATGTCCTCCGAGGTGATGTCCGAATTTTAGCAGCTAATACTGAGAGGTTGGTAGCATTTTTGAAAGGTTGCACGACTGAGCTAAAAGCCCAGGTTTCCAAACTCAAAGCCCCGGGGACTGAACTTCAGACGCAGGTGACCGAGCTCCAGGCCCAGGTGACTGAGCGCCACCTGGACTTTTTCCACCGCGAGGCTAAGCTAAACTGCCTCTGGGATCAGGTTTGGGAGTAGAGAGGATTGTATTCTAGGAAGGTGGGCTCCTTTTCTTGGACGAGGTGGAGGAGCGGGTCACCGAGCTGACCGCTATGCTAACCAGCCTAGCTTCTACACAAGGGGAGACCTCGTACATCTTCAGAAGGAACAAGACCATTTTGGATAATGTCCTGGCTATGTACAAAGATGTAAAGAAGAGGCCCTAGTATTTACTAAGGGATATGCGGGCTAGTACAAGCCAAGTGACACCTTTCTCTGTCATTCCTGTGCAGGGGAAGGACCGAGGTAGAGCCATACCCCGGCGTAGGAATTAGGATAGCCGACTTGTATCAATACTTCTATATAGATTTTCCTCCCCTTTGAGGAGTTGTATATTTTGACTTGTATCAATAAAATTATTTTATTCTTTCTTTGCTATTTTTTAGCCGAATTCCAGTATAATGCCAAATTCTTGAGCATGAGACGGTTTAGGTTCAATACTTGTAATATTGACACCACCTTTACATGTATAAGGAGTTCTAAAAAATGAATTAATCTAAGAAGAGTCGCATACCTTGGACCCCGATTTTGTTCTTTACAGCCCCGTTTTAAGCCCAAATTGTCTTCTTCCTCTTGCCTTTTGAGAATCCTGTTATCACTTAAGATGACAAAATATAATAATTCAATTTATATTTAGGTCGGCCCTTGTGAGCTAGTTAGGTGATCTTTAATTCATAGTGGGTGTGGCGTTTTTGCCAAACCAAGCTTCCGTTCTGAAAAGGTCGCTTTAATAATTGTGGCAATTTCGACCGAACCGAGCTCTCATTTTTACGAGGTCGACTTAATAATTGCGGCGAGTTCTGGCAGAACCGAGCTCTCACTTTGACAAGGTTGATTTAATAATTGTAGCACGTTTTGGCTAAATCGAGCTCTCACTTTGCTGAGGTAGATTTAATAATAGCAGCGCTTCCAGTCGAACTAAGTGATGAGGGGCCAAATTACCATATATTTAGCCATTATTTACCTTATATCTTAATAGTTTTATTTGTTTCTTGAGTAATAAATATTTGATATTGTGCTAATATGGTATATT
>JBDJHY011047895.1:0-14209 GCA_039654485.1 Withania somnifera
TTGCATTTTGGAGCACGGGTTCCTTGTAGCGTTGGAAACCCCGTAGTGAAATTTATTTTAGTTACATCGAATAGGCCTTGTAAGTCCATTTTAGGCCTATTTTAGGGCTCAGCACAGAACTTAGCATAACATACACCATTAGACTCATTTTAACATATAGAATTCATTGACATAAGTTTCAAATCATTCGAAAATTATTTGATATCAGTAGAGACAATATTTGTGAGATTATAATGCTTTGTCGTCGGACGACAGGTAGGTTTCGTGGGGCTATCTCTGGGCTTATAGCTTTAATAATTGTACTAAATAGCATCTGTGGGTTGGGTAGCTAGGTTGTGTACTAACCCTGTACCGTTATTTCGTCCGTTCTATATTGCTATTGATATTTTAACACCCGACTGATATGGGGGCCGAGACTTAAAATTTGATTAGAGACACCTTTGCAGGGCATAAGATGTGTTTTCATGATTATATATGATATATATACTTGTTGTTGATTTTTTGTGCATCCATGGCACGAGAGATTTGTCCTATGTCTTCGATGAGAGTGCATTGGGGCTAAGCTGGTATCACTACTTGATTTTTGAGTCGTAGAGGCGAAAGACAGATTTTGTTAATGATGATGAATAACGATATGAACTGAGAAAGAGGAATACTAAATGATAATATAAGTATTGGCCTTTTACTGATTTGACTCGACATGGCATCAAGCACCCAGTAAAACTATTAATAAGTTGTTTTAACCCAGACTTTACACCCTGGCATCAAGAAATATCACTTTACTAATTAATACAGGTACTTGAGTCTGATCGAGAGTCAGCAATGAGTAAAGAGCTGGGACTTGAGTCCGTCGTTATACGTCAGGGAGTATAGCTTTGACACTTATGGAACTATTGGTTATGGATACATGGTGATACCTGATTTATTAATGATTTTGGTCAGATATGATGATATACAAGTTTGTACGCCTTGATTGGTCGAGTTGGACTTGACGACATTATTAATATGAGGCATGAGATGCCAAACTATTAGACCATAGAGACTCTATGATTTGGGATGTGAGGATTGTACAGGTGACGCACCCCCATGGACCTGCATCCAGTCTTCCATTGGATGCGGAATAGGAGGTATGTAAAGCAGGGGGATAATATATGCAAGGAATTGTTAGGTTAGCCTTCCATAGGTTCTTCCTGCTGGACCTACGGGTACCGAAGGAGATGCATACACAGGATGGTTACTTCATGTATTATGTTTACTTTCCGCACTTATTTTCTTTAGTCTACCCTGGCTGAGATGTAAGGCCTACGGTAAGCATGTTTTTTTTTGTGTACGCTGCACTTCTTTCTGGGGGACTTGTCAGCGTCTAGTTATTTTACTTTATATGTGTATTACTACTAAGTTATCCTTATCAGTTACTTATTGTTTCATGTTATGTGGGATTGGTGCCTTACTTTCTTGTTCAATTATTTACCCTTCACTGGAGGTTACCAGTATACCGACCATGTTCTATTCCTATCTTCTTTGATCCCCATTTATTGTGTTTTCATATATGTTGTTGCAAGAATGTCGGGTATGTTCTCCTTCATTACCTGCGATTCTATTATGTGATTAGCTAGATATATGTCTATGTGACACTTGATTTGTAATGGAGTTGCTAGTTCCCATATTTGTACTATTTGTTTCTATGACCCTTTTTCTTATACCCTGTTATTTACTGTTTTTATTATTGTTATGTGCTTAGTGATTTGTTTGACACTGATATTGAATTTTTGGTAGATTATTTCATTCTTTAAGACTTTTGTAAAATAGTATTTTATTATGACTTTTGATATACTTCCACATTTAATGTAGTAGTCCTCCGCTTCAGTTTCGGACTACGGGGTTTGGTTCTCCTACTGGTGGTATAGTAGGTGCCATCATGCTCCGTAAAATCGGGTTGTGACAATGACACCTATGTTACTAGGGTATCTAAGGGTACTATTTCATATACTACCATGGTTCTACGACACAATCCATATATCTACGAGATATGATACTTCAGGTGAGCCCACATCATTGTGTGTGTCTACCACCACCGACACCAACTTGGATTCTATATACACTAGCAACTAGGGAACCACAAGTATATTAGATCCCTGGCTCTATGGCTTTTGGATTGTGTTTAGTGAATTAAGGATAACGCAAAAAAAATTGTTAGTGATGGGACTATCTGTCAACTTGAGGTTTTTCTTTCCATGTTACATTTCCCTCAAGTGTTTTATCTTAGTTGAACTAGTATATTTAGGGTTTTTATGTTTTGTGGCCTGACTTTTGAAAAGAATGAACACAGTATATTTTAAAGTAGTTTTGATAAAATTGGACCTCTATGAAAAAATTTTCGTGGATACTCTCACTACGATAGAGTTTTACCTTTAGGGATCTTTCATGAAATTATGTGTATTGATTTTTTGATCAATGCTTAAGCTAGGGCATGAGTTTGTTAATCTTTAATAGATAGTATTATTCCATTCCATGAGTGTGTGAGCTTTATTTCCTAGTTCTTACATTGTATGTACTAGTTAGAATTTGACCTGTTAATCTCGCTGGATCCATAGGATTGTTATTTAGTAATGGATCATAATTTTTTTTTTTGTTTTAGTCCACTTTTAGTTTAAAAATTCCTACCAAAATTATACATGTATCCTTTGATCTTTTTTGAGACTATTAGACTTTTCTTTAATTATCCCATTCACCTTCCTTTTTTTGATTATATATGATCATTTCTTGTCTGTAGTACCTCGTTAATAACTACGCCTTAACTTAGAATAAAATTTTAAGTTGATGTTGGCTAGAAAAATCTGGAAATAAAGATAGAGGTGGTTATGAATAGAAAGGAGTAATAGAATGAAAAAGATGTTGATTGTGGTAAGAGAAAATGAGAGAAACAAAAAACAAATAAGAAATTGAGTTGGCATGAAAAACCACACCTGAAATAAAAATAACTTAGAAAAATAGTAGAAAAGGGAAATAAAAATAGGTGAAAAGTGGAGGAAAAAAAATAGTGTAGATCCTAGGAGGTTTAGTCACTAAATTTCCATATCTATAATAGCCTAACACAAGCCTACATTACAATTCAAATAAAGTCTAACAGTAATCCTAACCTAAGCATCTGAAAGATTAAGTGTAGATAAAAAAAAAAAGGAAAGTCAATGGTCCATGTACATGCATTGTTTGAACTTATTTGTGAGAATGAGCATTGGTTTTAGTCCCAGTTTTCATTGTTATATGATGTGAGAGATTTCTTTGTTATGAGTACGTCGGTATTGCATTTTATGTGTGTTGGTTAGCAAAAATATTGGTGTTTGTGTATGCATGATTATCCATTGATAACTTGATGCCACTCATCGATCCTCCAAAGTCAACTTGATTAAATTTTGTAACACACAATTGGTTTTTTATCATAAATATAAGGGTGAGTTGACATATATGTGTTGGATTGTATATGGCTACTATAGTTTTACTAATGTGCTTTGTACATAAGAGTTATTGAATTTCATTTTTGTTTTTAATTTCATAAGGAAAAGAAAATGTTTTATGTTTACGATGTTGATATGCCGCGAATTTACAACAATTTAGATGCTTAAACCTAGGATTTTTTTAGTTCTTATCAACATATATGAGATATGATGCTTTTTGTTTTTAGTTTTGCAGGAAAATTCATTATGTAGGAACATGGGGAAAATGAGATGAAACAAGTTAAGGTATAAGGCCATGGGAGCCTTGACGGGCGTACTCATGCACCACGAGCAATGACAAGGATCGTGGGATGAAGAGCATTGAAGGCTAAAAATATCCAATGCAAGTCAGACGGATGTTTTTATGGACCATTAAATCTTACCATGGATCATGCGACTGAAATATAATTGAGGCTTGAATTTCAAAGACTGAGGCAGTGAGCACTCTAACGGGTCATGGAAAGGTACCATAGATCATATTCTGAGACGTGGAGGAAGTGTCGACTCTGTTTTTTATGATTCAATTTCTACATCTATAAATATATTATGTAGGGTTTTATTTTGATGTTACACCTTTTTGACTCATGTTTAGGGTATTGTTTAACATACTTTGAATTACTTTTGTCTACTTGTACATCAAATTAATGAAATACATCCTACACATAGATTCATTTTTAAGGTGTTGCAAAACATCCCATCACATAGCCTACCAAATGTTGTGCTACTTGATACATTCTATGGTTCATTAAGCTCAATGAATAAGTCAATGAAGAACTCTATAGCTAAATGTGCTTTTATGGATTACACATTTACATCAAGTAAGCGACATATATAATCAATACACGAAGATTAACCGATCTTAGCATATTAAGGAAGCTGAAATGATCAATAGTACACTTACTCCTGCCATAAAAAATGAGTTGAGGAATTAAAATAAAAAAGGGATGAGACACTAGTGAAGATTATGACTCACATTGAGGTCTTTATCAAACATATATGAACCAAAGAGTCATAAAAGAGGTTAATGTGGTGTCATCTTGAAGTAGTATAAGAAGACATTCAGATATGGAGAAGGATATTGCAACGGTGGCAAAAGCTAAGTATGTTGGTTATCAAGGTGGTTCTCCACCTAATCAAGGATCTGGAAGAAAGTTTGGAACAATTTTGATCGTGATAGGGAAGATCAGTGGAGAGACAATGATAGAGTGACTTATTGGAATGATTGAGATTTTGAATGGAGATATCACAATGACAAATATGATAAGTATGTCCTTCCAGTCCGAGATAAGGAAACAGATTGTAAACACTCCTCTTTGAGAAATATGGTAAATTCAAAGGTTGAATAAATGTTCAACAAAATGTTGGTGGAAATTTAGGTTGCTAAGAGGGATTGATTGGTTGAAAGTTGACATGTCAAGAATAAAGAAAACTATAACATCTCATTCTGCATCCATCAAGACTCTTGAGAATCAATGAATCAATTCTCTTCATACATGAATCCATGCCAAAAGAGAGCTTTAACAAGTTACATAATTTCAAATCCTAACAATGAAGGAGCTCATTTCAAGGTTATTTCTACTAGAAATGGAAATCCTTTTCAAGGCATTATTGAAAGAGTTTTCGAATAATAAAAAGACAAGGTTTTGGAGAAAGATCCAAAGGAAATGGATAAATCCAATGAATGAGATGTTGAAGCTTAGATTCTAACCAATTAGAATTCCATTATCAACATTAAAAAAAGAAATGATTTCTAACAAGACACCAAAAGAAACAAAGGATCCAAAAGTCTCTCTTGTTGTTGCCAAAAGACTTTCACCTAGCTGAAGAAAAAGGAGAAAGATCTGTTTAGAAAGCTCTTAACTATGCTTAACGGATTAACCACTGTATTTTCCTTTTTTTAATATGGTGTTTCATATGCCTGGATATATAAAGTCCATGAAGAAAAATCCTCTCCAAGAAATAAAATATAGACATTGATAAAATTGATTTGTATCATTATAGTATCGTGACTTCAACTATATCATGTTTAAATAAAGAAGACCCGGGAGTTTTAATAATTCTTTGTGAGATTGGATCATTTGCATTTGAAAAGGCATTATGTGATCGGGCGAGCATCAACTTGATCCCCCTTGAATTTTTTTTAGCATTGTATCTTTGTATTCTTGTACCTATATCAATGAAATTGTTAATGGTTGATCATACCGGGAAGGAACTGTAGCCATTTCCTATGATGTTGAGGTCAAAGTCAGAGGTTTTGTGTTCCCCAGTGATTTCATGGTGTTGTTTATTCGTATGACCCAATTATCTTTGGATGCCCTTTCTTAGCTACAAGAAGAGCACTTCAGGATGTAAAACATGGTGAATTGACGTTTTTCCTCAATGATAAAGAAGTCAAATTTAGCATTTCAAAATTTACAAGGCTTAAAATCAAGTCAAAAGAATTTTTTTTATTTAAAATCCTTGAGAGGTACATGCTTGAGCTTAATCATAGTTAGGTTAGGGAGATCATAAATGTAGAATTGACAATTAGAATGCGAAAGCAAAAAGAATAAAAAAATAGAAATAAAGATCTGAGAAAATCAAAGGAGCTATCAAGAGCTTCCAAAAATAGGATGTTCTAAAGAACTGACAAGATCCTATTAACAACTTATAGATTTATGGAAGGAATCTAACATCTTTACTTGAGAAATCAATCAAAATGATAGTTTCGGATGTCGACCACATTATGTGTAACTTAAGACAACAATTTGTATATAGAACTAGTCCCATTCTAAAAAAAATACCACAAAGAAATCAAAAATATCACAAGAAGAAATTACTTTATGCCTTAAACTATGAAACTAGTAAAGGCCTAAATATAAATTGCCAAAGAAAAGTCATAAAAGTTCAAAAGAAATCACAAAATCTTATTAATATCAAAGTAAATGTGTCCTAAATGAATGAAAACAACGCTCATATATATATATAAGAGAACAATAGCTAGAACGTAGGAAAATAAAATTCTATCTTGATGGCTAAGTTAATAACTAAACCCTAATTATTGTGGCTTAATTTAAAAAATTGGGCTCCCTTGGTCATGGCTTTTGAGCCCCGTTTGCGCTTAATTAGGCCCTCTTGGAATTCAACTTGGACCACAAATTAGTTGTAGTATTTGGAATATTCATTTCCTTTGGTCTTAATCTCTTCTTCCGGAACAATACTATATATATATATAATGTTGATTGATCAACATATCTCTTAAATATTGAACGACTTTATATGTTTATATACCGTTTATGTACATAACTGTAAAAGTATTGCAATAGATACGGAATTCTAAGTAAACAAATACAACAAAACCATTTCTTCAAAGCACTTCCTGTGTTACTCGTAAAAGGATTCTAAGACCTCTCCAATTTCTTAATACTTTGGGAGTTAAATTCTATTCGATCTAAAAGCCGGTTCAATATGTCGTTGCTTTAAATATTTGGTTTTTTTGTTGAAAAATATTCATAACATGGTTATGAAAAAACTGGTTCATTGACATTTTATATATTAGATGAAAATCGAATTGATATATTTCAGACTTAATTTTAGTGTATCTGTTAATATTTCATCTTAAATATCCACTAAAAGTTGATTAATTTATTTATCTTTTTAAGTTAAAATTTTCATCTAAAAATTTTAGAATGGATATAAATATAATTTAATATTAAAATTAAATAAAACAACTTTCTAGTAGGACTAAATTTCTCTTTAACAGTTCTCTATTAGAATAAATCATTTTTTGTATTAAAATTTTATGAAAGCTGCATAAAAAATTGTGCACTTCACATAAAAATTAAATTTGAAATCTTATAGAAATAGTGAATATAATTTATATTATTTAAAATTTTGTCTATTAATTAAAAAATTTATAATAAACTAATGACTTTTATTTAAAAGAATGTGTAACTATTAAATACTAAATTAATATTCTTCGTAACATATAAGTTTGATTAATTCTAATATTTGTTATAATTGACGGAAAATAATATGTGGGACACGTTAATAACTAGTATGTAGAAATAACCAAAGCAATCATTACATTGTCTTACAAATTGAATTTGAACGACTAAAAGTTCTCGATTAATATTTAAAAAGTTAAGCCACTATATATTATTGGGTTAGTGTCATCTATTTTTGAATGATTTATTTTCCTTTCCTTTTCTGTTTTGTCTTCCTTCCATTTATTCACATTATATTGACCTTCTAAATTAATTAATTTTGTAAACTAATCTGACACCTTACATCTAAACATTCATATAAGCAAGCGGTGTCAAGAAAATATGGATATGTAAGAGAATCAAAATATTGGCATTAATAATTTTTCCAGTATGAAAATCACAAAGCCATATGTTACTGAACCCTAGGTTAAAAAGACGGACGAATTCACAAGCTCACACACTTTACAAGTTTTCTGCGAACTATTTTATGATCTACTGGATTCTAAACCATACAGTTGATGCAATTGTGACCTTGACTAATAAGTAAAACAATATATCAAAGGTTTAATCAATATTGTTACTTTTATTTCATATAAAAATATCAATGGTAACATATAATAATAAAGGATCTAAAAGTTACGAATATCATTTATAATGTCTACACGTCAATGCGCACCCACATACCATGGCTAGGAACGCCACGGTGAACAACAAAGAGTAAATAGTAGCCTGGAGGAGCAATTCTGCCTGAGGGTGGTGCCACTACAACGACCTCTTGGTTTGTCACAGTTTTAAGCTGTAAAATGAGCAGCCTTTGTCCCTGAGAGTAGCCATGTGTGGTAAAAGGCGGTGCATACATGGTGACTTTAATGTCAGTCTCATCCACAACTTCATCCAACTTAATATTAATCGTGAAGTCGTGACCATATCTCATCTCGTTGTTGGATGGATTTTCTAGAATTTGGGGTTTGTGCTTTTCCAGCTCAGGTGCCAAGTAAGGAGGTGAGAATTTCTCCACCCTCAACTCAGTTGGATACTTAGCCTGAAAGTCATATAAAGCATGGGTGTTGCTCCCTGCCACCAAAATCTTACCATCAGGCAAAACAGCAGAAACAGAATGGTACATTCTAGGAATCTGTGAAGGGTTCAATTCCTTGAACCTCTGTCCTTTAGGTTTTGTTGGATTATAAAGAAGTGGCACAAGATTAGGTTCCTCGGCAGCCTCCCAGGCTGAAGTTCCCGTCTTTGCTCCATTGATAATCAAAATATCTCCAGTGGGTAGAAGCAACATGTCTCCCATGACTCTTGGTGAAGACATTTCTTCAACATCCCATTGAGCTCCTTGTTTATTAAGAAATAACCGTCCACAATCTTTTAATGCAGGGAAAAATTGTCTCGGTGGAAACTCAGAATATTTAAAAGCGTCACGGGTATTACCACCACAAACTATAACCTCAACATCAGTATCCTTTGGTTTAGGTATATTCAGATTGATTGGCAAAAGTGCGGACATTCCTGATGCTGGATAGTTTCTTGAACCACCAGGAAGTACTGGAAGTTCACGGATTGTTTTTCCACTATGAGGATCAATGATTATTGATCTATCATTGGCAAAAATAAATACATTTCCATCAGGGAGAAGATTTACAAATGGGTAGAGGTTATTCTCTTTCTCATCTTCTGTCTCAACAAGGAAATTTAACCCAAATTGTTGCACTTGGAAATGTAGTTTTCCTGGTGGAATGATTTCATAGTTGTGTGCACCACGACCTCCAACAAGAATGAAGCTACCATTCTCAAGCATATGCTGAGTTGCATACCTGTTATTTGATTTAGAAACAAAAAACTTCTATACTTTTAAAATTTTCATTTAGAAAAGGATTTATCTTATATCCATTGACAATGTAATTCACATTATATTATCAGTGCAATTTAACATATCAAAGATACCTATCGTTTTTAGATTATTCATTTCACTTATGTAAGTGATTAACCTTTAAAGTGATTTGAAATTAACTCTTTGAAAAGAACTATTGTAATGATATATTTGTACCATCTTATAGCAGCAAGACCATTGGCATTTTCCTGGATCTCACAATTATCACATGGATTCATGAGTCTAATGCTGCGGATTCCTTCTCGATAACCTCCCGTGCTTACTAGTTCACCGTTAGAGGATAACCCTCCCGATGAGCACCATGTATCAGTCATTATCTGAACATCAGTTTAAGAAAAAGAAAGAAAGAAAGAAAAAAACACATCAATTATAAGGGAAGGAATAGAGACCTATGAAACTTGGAGATCACAGATCATTTTAATTTTCTTTCATTGACAATCAGGTAAAGAATCAATAACGTTCTTCTCCGATTATTATGGATTTTTAATTTTAATAAGCTAGTACATCTTTTTGATGTTGCTTTCAAGGAGATCTCGGGAAAAAAGTTCTCCTAGTAAAGAAATTTCTGTCCTTAGAAGTGTGTATCACATTTATGCCAAGCAAGAAAAAGAAAATATTACTTTATTGATCTTTACCTAAATAAAGCTTCCCCATCAAAAAATAGAAAAAAAGTTATAGAAATAAAAGAAAACAAATCTAACTATGAGTTAATTTAATTTAATATCATTCTAAGATAGAATCTAACTACGAATTTTAAGAAAATAAAAAAGATTTTTCAATTGTGTAACCTTAAATTAAAGATACGTCAAATTTATCAAAATGCCCTTTAATTTTGTGTCTTAAATATTTATGTAGAAAGTTGCAATGAAAGATGACTTATTTCTTGTATGAACAAAGAAATCTTCACAGTGATAAAAGTAAATAAACAATTAATTATTGACCAATAAAAAATTTCTCTATGTGATCTGTTCTATCAATATAATTTCATATGCATATGTATGTCTTCTGTACAAGTTTTATCAGCTTCAATGCATTTGATATAATTTTATGCTACATGTGTCCATAATATCTTACTAAGATGAGATATAGTAATTAGGAGGAACTAGCAAACCTTCAGTGTCTTAACTTGACCACTCTCAACATCATATTGAACACCATGAGCCCAACAATCTGTCTCACCAGGTTTTTCTGGAACTGGCTTACAAAATGGAGGGTCATGTTGAATTGCAGATGGTCCAAGATTTGTGGTATCAAACCAAACAGCCTTGTTATTTGGCATCAGTTGTATATGCATGGCTGCAACACCAGCATTTGGTGAATGTATTATCCAAGCACCACGATTTTCTGTCTCAAAATCCGGCTTCAAATTGTATTGTTTCTCGGTAGTTCCTCCAACGGCCGGGTCTATTGTTTCTTCTTCTTTTGGATTTCCTTGCTCTCTAGGTAACGGAAATTCTGGAAAGATCAATTCATGTTTCTTGTTTTCCTTCTTGGACTTCTTGTTCTTTTTCTTTTTTCCATCGAGGAATTCGTAAAGTCCCTTTGGGGAAAGATCAACATTTATGCCAACGGAAGAGTCATCAGCAGGGTCAAAGCCTAGGTCAATATGGTTGTTTCTAGCATAGGATGAAACAAAAATTAAAGGAAGAAGAACAAAGGCTTTGATGTATATAGCCATTGAAGAAGTCTTTTTATAATTCTTCTATGGCTTTTCTGACAGATTCTTGGTTGGTGCCTTTTATTCTCCCTATTTATAATCATTATGAATGGGTTTATTTAACCACATATTTAATCTAAACTCTCAACCATACATCTTACGTAATTTTCGCCACAGGAAAGATTAAAAGAAACAGAGAAGAATCCCTAGAAAAAAAAAAAAAGATTCTTTGTTAATACTTAGTATATTGGTTCCTTGTTTTCTGCTTTATCAATTATTTCCAACTAGGTAAGTTTAGTGACTTTTGTGATCTAATAGCTGAAGAAGTTCTTCTTCAAAATACATAAAGAAACCGACTGCAAAAAACCCCAAGAAAAGCGGTGGCCACTTCTATTTGACAAGCAACGCAAATGCAAGACCTTCCAAGTGCTTTTTCTAATAAAATAACACAAACTGAGTAGATCAATTTAGGCCTGATTCCAATTATGAGGAACATAACTTAGCTCCTAAAAGGTTTTTTCTCTTGAAATTTATATAAAATACACTATTAATAATGCGGTTTTGATATAGTATTATTTTATTTATTTATTTGTTCAATTCAATAAATTGTTATCTTACATAGATCATTTTGTTATATATTTTTCATCAACTTATATAATAGATGATTTAGTGTATAGAGTTTGCACATTGAAGATTAAATCATCAATTTTTATAAGTTAAAGTTATACTTCACATTAATAGATGAAAATTTGGACAAACCATCAAATTGATTATAGCACGAGATAAACATAATTTATTTTGATTACGTGAATGGTATAGTTCTAACTTCTCGTGCTAGTACATTTTGTATGAGTTGAACAGGACCGAGTAGAGATAGATGTTATGAACTAACTGATAAAAATATATTCTCTGAACTACTAAGTATACTTATATTCTTAAACTTGATATAACTATTATGAGCTATATATATTTATTGTTATTTTGATTTATTAAAAGGTGAGATTCTTAGATGAATCGATAATTGGATGATGACAAATATATATTGGTAAAATAATAAGTTAGTTGATGGAATCCATGTCTTGGTGTTGAGATTGATGATACGCCTTTTATGAGAAGCTTACAAGTTTTCATGTGTAAACTCGGCCAGTAGATTTATGAATCTGACATGAAATAAGTTAAGCAAGGCTCTAAAGGAAATTAGTTATTAAATTAAATTCATCAATAATTTAATTTACTAATTAGTCTCTGTAATCTTAACATGGAGAATTACATAAGTGTTTAATAGAGAATTACAAAATAAAATTGAGGAGTACAATTACCAATTTCTTACTGGAATAATTTATAATTTATTATGGTAAGAATAATTTAGTTAATTCTATTTTGAGTTATTCATAATAAGAAGTCTCCGCAAATTAATTCTGTGGTCCTTGCAGTGCCCAAATTAACTAGAACTCAGAATCTAATTTTCTATGGGATGCTAGCCGATTTTCCCTTCTTCAATAAAAGAAAAATTGACTTTTTATTCTGGTATTTGAATTTGGAGAAGCCTCCCTAGAAATCTATAATAAGGGGTCCTCCTAACATAGAATCATAACTTGGTTTTCTTACACAATATTCATCCACCAACTATTGAGAGCATTCAATAGTGAATTTGGGATCACTGTAGAAGACTATAGATCTAGAGCCGGTTTTGTTTCAAAGCATTTGCTCACGCTTCAAAAGGTAAATTTTAATTTATTTTTTGGCATAATTTATATGTAATACGTGTTGAAATTTATTATTTATTATTCATATAAGAAGAAAATCATGAGTATGCTTTCACTGATTATTTTCCAACACCATTATGTATTCTTGTGCACTTTGCACGATATTTCATCTAAGGGTGTTCATGAAACAAATAATTGAACTAAATCAATAATTACATTTAATCGAACAAAAATATTGATCCTTCCTTGATATGTTTTGGTTTTTAATTTTAAAAATTTGATAAAATTTAGTTTAATATTTATTTTAAGGAGAAAAATATCTGGAAAACTCGAAAGAAAAGCGGTATATGTATTTAAAATTTATATTGCTCATATATATGTTTACATTTTTATATCGATTTCTTAAAATCATATGGTCCATATTAATCCTTTTCACGTTTTATTTGTAATCTAGATATTTTTCTTTAAACAAGACACTTTCTGGATATGGTTTGCTTGAGGTTTTAATTTTTAAACAATTTGGTTTATTTTTGGTTTTAAATTAATATAATCAGAAGATAATGAAAGAAAACAGGCATATAAATACCTAGTTAAAATTTATATTGCACATATATATGTTTACATATTTATATTCATTTTTAAAAATATTATGGTACACAATCCTTTTCACGTTTGATTTGTAATCTAAATAATGTCTTTATAATAATTTAATGCTGATTATAAGTTTTATTCCAAGAATTTCAAAGAGCTAATTAATATTAAAAATAAGTTTGTCTTCGAGGTCCATTAATTGTTCATTATTATTTAATTAATGTCATGATATCTTAGTAAATCACAAATCATTACTTTTTTTTTTTTTTGCGCCGAAAACTTCATTGCATAAAAGATTTATCTAGTTAAAATGTCTATAGTTTATTTCTGTTAGTGGCCTGTCTGGTTCTGCCAAAAATAAAATTTGGCTCGGTTGGTTTTCAGTCCGGTTCAAAATTTTTTGGGCCGATTCAAAATGGACTGATTCAATCCGAGTTGAAATGTTTGATCTCGGTCCGACCCTATGAATAGTGTCCGGTCTGTCCCACTATAAACAATGATTCATTTTAAAAAAATTAAAGCGGTTAATTCATACAAATATATATTTGTATAGTTTAAAAATTAATACGACTATACAAGAATTATCACTAATATTTACATATATACTGAAGATATAAGTTATATACTAACAACATACACAAAATATACTAGAGGTATATACTACATACTGAAGATATATATACAAAAGATAAATACATACTAAGAATATATATATCTATTGAACATATTAAGAATATATAAAAATTTACTAAAGATATATATATTACATACTAAACATATATAATAAGGTCTAAATACAACAACATATTAAGGATACTATATTAAAAATATTAAGAATACATACAAGATAGAATATATATATATATATATAATATAACAACATTTGAATAAAAAGGACT
>JBDJHY011048113.1:0-14208 GCA_039654485.1 Withania somnifera
ACAGCAGATCCCCTCCCCTTAGACTATGGGTTATGGTATGGATATTATGTATCAGGGTGTTTCCTATAGTATGAGTTCTAGGGAATGGACTTATTAAGTTTTAAACATACAATATATACTATTGTTAATAGGGTTTAACCTACAATCCATGGTATAGACCGTATTGTGGATTCTATGGAAAAGCTTCTCCTAGGCACCTACGAGCGACAAAATAGTTTGTACTGTGAAGAATATAGTCTATACTATTGTTAAAATACCCTGAACGAATAGGTTGCATATTAGTTCCTTGATATTTTCATTCCAATTCAGATTTAAACATCTAATAAAGTTTCTAGAGGCCAGAAACCCAAATGTGGAGTGATTTAGCCAATTGACCATTAATTGTATATAAAAACCATCATGATGAACATTAGCCTCATACAGGTCTTCTCATCTAGCTGAATCTATCACAAACCATTTTCTCAAATCATGAGGGCACCAACATCTCACTGTAGGAGCACCATCCAACAAATATTGGAAGAAAAAGTAATAAATAAAAGTGGAAGATAAATTCATAAATAAGGAAAGGACACGGAGAAGTCTAATACAATAAAAGTAATACCCGAAACCTAGTATACTAGTACTTGAGCCACTAAATTGTAAATACGAAATCTAATATAAACACAATCATCTTTTTGGAATATAAATCAACAAATAATTTTCTAGAGGAGAAGATAAAGTGAGATATTAGATGCTGAAGATTACCCTCTACCTTAGAATCTGGATAACAGGAAAAACCTTAGGAACCATGTATCACACTCATACTTGGATCTGCACCAAGAAGATGTGGAGTGTAGTATGAGTACAAACCGCCAAAGAAATTGGGTACCCAGTAGGAATCATCTATTGACTGGGCCTATATAAGAAATAAAATTAGTAAATAGCAAAAAATAAAAGAAGAAGTCACAAAAGTCAAAGGGCATAAATCAAAGCAGGTAAAGCTAGCGATAGATAAAATATATAGAAAGAAATAAATAATAGTGCTATTTAGCCATAGTAATAGGAGACTCAAGTAAAGAGATGAAGATGTACATGATTATTTACAAAAATAATCAATTAAAGGAACTAAATTAGGGTGTATACCGGTACACTTCAATAAAGGGATGAGGATGAAGGCATAATTAAATGGAAGCCCACACGTAACAACAAAATTAGAGTATTGAGAAATTAAATAGGAAATAATAATTAATCTAAACATATTAATTAACAAATATGCAGATATAACCTGCTGGCCTCCTATACTACTAGAAGTACAAAGAAGAAAAGCTAACCTGAGGCATCCCGTACTACTAGAAGGTACATTCAAGAAAACAAGTGCAGAAGGTAATGCACAAATGATGCAATTCTACCAAACTCTCAATAAAGTATACATCCCTTATTTGCTCTGTGGCTCGCGAAAATGGAAGTGTCGATTGCAGGCCAGATTTGTAGGGCCTATGGAAGGATTCCCTAGATAGTACCTCATAATCTCGTACTCATACTCTCATAAGTCTTAAATCTTGGGTCTTAATGGACATGGTCAGACATCACAAGGTTTAAAATCAAAAATAGATAATACTCAACATCCAACATTCAGAAAAACCTATAAGTACTATCAAGGTCATAGTACCCAACGCCAGGTTTTAGGGCCTGGAATAAAAAAAGCTAAAAAAAAGGAGTATTGGGTTCCCAATTGACAAGCAGGTGTAAAACAATTTAAGAAAATCACGAAACAACTCTTTTTAAATAAAGAATCAATTTATAAATAAATTTCTTCTAATAAAGAATCATTTCCAACCATAAGATGGATGAATTAAACCCACTAATCCCTCAAAATACTATAAAAACCAACACTAGGATTCACACTCTCGATCAACTACTAAGGAATCGGCTACGAGGGAGAACAAAAAACATATTAACCGTAGATCTCAAAAAAAAAAAAGAGGGGCAAGTAAACAATATAGATGGGAAATAGATATAGAAGAAAAATAAGGCCAAGGATGGTGAACAATGACATAAAAAAAAACCTGAGGTCGCTGTAGCTGAGGTATCACGTGAACTCTAATTGGGATAGATTTATGGCTAGTCCACTTTACACTGGGAAATCTCCAAACACTTGACCAAGAGTCCTACACTTAAAGAATAGAAAATCCTGTGCACTATTCTTGAAATAATAAATGGAGTCAACACATATGCTAATTGTATAATATAACAAAACTCCTCAGTGGACCTGAACAACCACCAAGGCCTAAAGCCCCAGACGAAGCACCTCTTACATTATAGCCAATACCCTGAACTATATGAATGAGTGGCGTTAATGACCCTCATTGCGCATAATCCACAACAATATGACCCATATCCCCATATAAATAACATGGCCTATAGGGATTAATCAGAAGAGAGGAGGTAGAGGCACTAAAACTAGATCCAGCAAAACTATGTTGAAGCCTAAAAAAGGTAGTGGAACTGTCTGCACTGGCTCAACGGTATAAGCACTAGCTCCTAACACTCCATAACCCAAATCCATTCATTGGCTTGATCCCCTTCTCACTACCAATATATTCCTTGTGACATAGACTCTCAATCCACTTCGTGCTGCCAACAATCTGAGTAATAGGATAGCCACAACCACCAAAGATGAAAGTGAAAAATGGAGGGGTAAAATCAACCCATCAAAAAATTATGGTCACTCACATACTCTAAAGGGAAAACCATAGAGTTAGCCTAACCAACTCATGTAATCCTGCCTTAGACTTAGCAACGAACAATGAACCCTACTGCACCCATATCTTTCCTGAGAGATACTCATAACACTAGACGAAATCCTTTATTGTGGTAAACTGGTCACTATCCTCAACAACCCAGGAAATACGTCCTAAAGATCATGCATGTAAACAAATCGTGTTGATAATGAATCAGGTGCTACATAAGCTAATCCCTGAATTCTAGGTGGCTACTGAACTGAAATAGGCTCAGGCTATACCACAAAAGCTTTAACGAGCATAGCAGCTCTAACATATTTGGAAAATTATCAAGTCCTTAAACTCAGAATTGATCTACTGTACAGATCATAGATGAATCTCTAACTGACATTGTGGAAGGCCTTCTATCTACTGCTTCTACCAAAGATCATGGACGTATCATATATAAAAGAATTCATAAGAAGAAAAGAATTTTCAAGATACCAACTTGGATGCACGCTTGATATGAAAGTGATGAAGAGATGGATTTCCTATAAATATAATTGTAGCCTCTCGAAGATACGATACGGTTCGTCTACTTAGATACCAACGAACCTAGAGATTTGATAAAAATCTATCACGACCCGATTTTTCAGATCATGAGGGAACCTATATCTCATTGTAGGATAACCACCCAAAAGCTAGCTGAAAGAGAAAATACTAATTGTAGTGGATGATAAAGAAAAATAAGAATTGAACATACATAAATCTAGTACAAGAAAAGAAATTCCCAAAACCTAGTAAACAAGCATATGAACCTCTAACTAGATATATATAAAATCTGAAGTGAAAATGTAATATATGTCTAGAACCGTACAAATGAAAGAAATAAAATATAAAGAGAGGTAAAAGAAATCTTCGGATGCCAGAAGCCATCATCTACCTAGGATATGGATAGTCATCACTATTAGGAATTAGCAGAGAACACCTGTTGTCAGGTCCATACCAAAAAGATGCAGAAGTGTAGTATGAGTACCAAAAAAAATAGGTACCCATAGGCTAGGTTGACCGGTCTCATATAAAAATAAAAGCAGAAAATAGCACATAAAGAAGAAATGAGTCACCAAATTAAAAGAGTACAAGTACAGGCAAGTAATGCTAGCTGCAAATAAGTGAAGTAAACAAGGAAAGTTTAATGGAGTTATATAAAAGCAGTAACAGAAAAACCTAGCTTAAGAGGTTTAGATATACCTTTGTTAAAACGATGATAACATTTCTGAATGATATGAGAACAATCACAGTGAAGTATGACAAAATGTCCTTTCCGACCTTGCAAAAGATTGGAATTACTACAACAAGCTAACAAGCTAAATCAACGCTTGGGACTCATGGTCGTTCTGAACAACTACCATATTGTGTCCTAAAGTCAGTGTACACCAAAGAGTAATTTATAATCAAATGCAACACCAATACATGATCAAGAACTTGCTAAAGATCAGATAGGGTTAAGAGTACTACCCTAAATTCCAAACCCAAGGATTCTAATTAGTACTATTATTTCTGATATAATCCAAGTCTAACATCGTAAGTCATAGGGTATTGTCCTCCAAAGAGAAGCTCGCAAATATAATGTATATGGTGCTCGGACTGCTCTAAAACTCCAAAAAATGGACAAAGCTCGAACAATCATGAACTAGAGAAATAATTATCTTTATATTAATACTAATCTGATGGATACCCATACAATAATGAAAACAGTCGGGGTTAAAATCTGGGTCAAAATTGGCCCATGGGACTACAACACGAAACTCTAAACAAATGGTATCAAACTATTTTCCATATTGTTGGAACTCATACCCAAAATTTGAATCCAAATTATGCAAGAAATATGCTTGAATTGATGAAATAAAGTGAAGAACCAACTTTAGAAATTTGTGTGAAATTTAAAGAAATTAAAATGGAAACTTACCAATGATTTATAGGGAATCGAAAAAATTAGGTTTCAAATGAGAACTTATCCCTCATATAAAGACCCAAGGATTTATAATGTCAACATTGACTTTCTTATATGAAGAAAAAGAAGAAAAAGGAGTGAAAAACTGGATTTACGGTTTTTATAATGCCAGTGAATAGTGCTTCGCGATTGCGCAACTATTCATAATAAACATGAAGGGTCAGGGATTGAAGGCATCATGATCGGGAAGGGTAGGTTTTAGGCGGACGTCAATAGTGTAGGTTGACTCCATTCAAATTGGGAAAAGGTCAGTCAATGGTCTCAATTAAACCATCACGATCACAATGCACTGACCATGATCGCTACGGTTAAGGAAAACTAGCTTATGTGATCACGAAGGATGGACCAACACTGCAAAGAATATATCAAGAACCAACAAAAAACAAATTTCAGAAAACTTTAATATTTTTAATTGATGGTTCGAGATACATTTGGAACTCGTGAACACAATCAAAATATGTAAATTGCATCAAAATGACATTTCGGACTCAAGGGCAATGATGAAATTTTGATCCTAGATCCTTTTAATGAAATGTTGACTAATGTCAACCCTCGACCTAAATTAAATAAATTATGATCAAGTTCCTGAAAGGAGTTTGGATATCCTGAGACCAAAACAAAAACTTCACCTATACAAAACTTGAAATTTTTGAAGTGATGGCACATTCAGATTTAAAAATCGAGGCTTCAATAACAAGATGAGTACTTAAGCTCTACTTATGAACTAGAAAGTTCATAAAACACATAAAATGTGGTAAAAATGATTTTGGAGATTAAGCAAGAGTTCAAATAGACAGTAATCCACATTCTGAAGCTAACAAAACTTCTGAAATTATATTCCTATTTCATTTTCAAGGAATGTATCCAGAGTTTATAATATCAAAAGTTAAGTCTTTAGAATAGAGAAACGTACATAACAGCTGAAGAACGATCCAAGAACCGAAACTCTTATTCCGACAACTCCTAAAATACATAGGACCTCTACAGGAAATCTCTATGATACAAGGAGATTAAAAAACGTACGAAAATGACCAGAAGGGTGATTACACATGTACACGCTCGGAATCACTATAATGCATAATAAGCATCCATATATATCTGAGACTCACGGATGTTCCAAATAATCCCACTATCAATGTTCCAGAGATAATATAGATCACTCGGGGTCACTGGTTAGACTAAAATCACAACATAATTCCAAAATAAAATATATGGTTCAGACTAAAGAAGTAAACAGGGCCTGAGGTAACAACCTAGAATTCTAAACCCAAAGATGCTAATAGTACTATTGTTTCAAAGATATTCCAAGTCCAAGATTTGTAAGAGATACCCTACCTTTCCTCTGAAGATAAGTTCACAAATATCCAAACAGAGTTGTCCGGATAGCTCCAACAGCTCCAAATGCAAAACAAAACTCGAATGGTCATGCAACTAGAAAGATAATAATCTACAGTTAATATGAGTCAAATGATGCCCATAAATCTATAATTATAGTCTGGGTCAAAATTCGAGTAAAAATGGGCTTACAGGCCTGTGAATACGAAACTATGAACAAAAGGTACCAAAATGTTCCCCACGTCATATGAATCATATAAAAATATTAGAGCTAAGAACAGCAAGAAATAACTATAATTTATTAAATAAATAAATAGGAGAAATTTTGAACTTGTGGAAGAATTGAATGAAATTAGAGTGAAAACATACAAATTTATGATAGAAGATTGATTAGGATTGTTTCCTGATACTTGAAAGCTCAATAATGGATACCAATGAATTGTCAGGTTCAATGGTTGGGTTTTAGAATGAGGAATAATGAGAAAATTTAGAAAAATGTTGGATTTATGGAAAATTTTAAATGTGGAATCATCGTTTATTACAATTGCATCCAAGCTACCACAATCGAAAAGAGAAACTTCTAGATAGATCACGATCGCGTTAAGTCAAATACGGTTGCAAAGAGGAATTGGCTCTTCAATGGACTGCTCAAACCATTGCAAAAAAAAAGTGACACAACTCAACATGATTGCAAAGGGAGGACTGTGATCACAAAAGCTGGTGCTGGTACCAAATAAAAACAATTTCATCTAAGAATTGGGATATGAACAATGGTCCAAGATGGGTTCGGGAGCTAATCAACACAAACTGAAGATGCAAATTACATGGAAACAACATTCTGAACTCAATGAATAAAAATAATTTTTTTATTCAAGATTGAGTTCAACAAAATGTTGACTAAAGTCAACCCTCGGCTACAATTTCCATGATTCCAATTGAGTACCCCGAAATGAGCTTGTCTAACCCAAGACCTGAATGAACAATTGTTCTAACCCAAACTTGACATTTTTGAGCTAATGGAGCGGTTTGATTTTAAATTATTAAAAGTCAACTGAAGTTTAACTATTGAACTACAACAAAAATCAAACATGAAATTTAGATAAAATCTCAATGAAGGATTCCAAACATAAGACATAAGTCTATGTAGAACAAAATCCATGTTACAGAGCTAATAAAATATCAGAATTGTATTCGAAGATTGTTCTAATTTAATGTTTATCGAGTCAATTATTTTAGAAGTTAAGTATTTAAAATAAGGAATCATACATAACAACCAAAACAACGACCCGATAGCTGAAACACCAGTCTCGATAAGTCATAAATGACTTAGAACGACTACAGAAAAGCTCTAAGATTCAATAATATGTAATAACATTAATTTAACGAACGAAAGGATCGTCACAACATCCACAACTAAAAAGAATTTTGTCTGCAAGTGTCCAATGATAGGAAGAAGGAGTAGCACAGTACTCCGATATAGGATAACGCAAATCACATAAGACTCGCTCAGCCATTCAAAAGGTTTCCAAGGCAAATGAACACTTTCGTGGGACTTCAACTTCTAGAAAAATGAAAATCGAAACTTTATCACTATCATAAATCTAAAGAAATTACTATCTCTCACTCACAGATGCTAATACCACTTTAAATGTTAAAAAAATTCTACCCAAGATACCTTACTCTTAACTAACCGACAACACTGCGATACCAATCGAAGAAGGAAAAGTACAATTCCCAACAGGTGTCCCAAACCACGTATCACATCAATCATTTCAAAACCCATAAAATCACTCAACAAACTCACCATCGGTATCCCAGACTCAAAAACCATCACCCCAAACGGTAGAAGATTAAAAATGCTTATAGTAACCCACTTTGAATGATGAACACACATAACCCCATGCCTATTGCAATTTTAACCAAGTCATAAAATCGTATCATTTAATCACCAATCAATAAAAAAATCAACCTCAACTAGTGGTACAACCTTGAAGTTAATAAATGATCTAAGTCTCTAGAGTCTGACACAATAACAATAAACATTACACAGAACTAACCGAGCTCACGAAGATAGCCTGAACCACTCACTCAGCATAAAAGAAACCAAATTGGTAGAATAAATAGAACAAACTCAATTAGCTAATGGAAACCCTAAAATGGTAACTCAATAATTAGCTAATAAAAATCGAAAAACGACACATTCTCATGAATTAAAGGCCAAAACTTCTAGACAAACTGAAATAATGTGACTTCACTTGACGATTTATTGTAGACTCCAATACACATAATCAGAAACCTCATATGGATAGAATAGGAAAAATAATTATCCCATGGCATGTACCAAGGGTAGGCCTCTCGAATCGAGTCAACTACAACACATGGTACTTTCCCACTAGTCATACAACAGGCTCACAAAAATAAGAGTAATCTCAGTCCCCAATACATGAATCCACCATTAATAGGATGGGTACATCTAACACAACTCAATATAGAATTTGTAGTTAGGATTCTAAGATTAATAAACTAACGTAAGGAACCCCTACTTAATCCTACATCCATTCCATTCCCTATCTCACTAGCCCATCTGTGACAGAAAGCGTATATCCGACATTGTCGAGAAATGGTCTTATGGGATTGATTATGAAATGACTATACCAATATCGCTGCTGTAACTCACAACCAATTTTTATCCATCTCAAACCAAACACGATGACCAAACTAATCAAAATACCAAAGAAGAAATATGAGAACACATGAATAAACAAAAGCTAAAAGAAATATCAATATTAATTCCCTCCCGCTAACTCAAATCGCAATCTGGTGAATAAGAAATAGATCATAAGAAAAAAAATGGTGAATCCATTTTCATGTACGACATAGCTTGTCTTATAAGAAAAATCCAAGTGCAAACCCAAAGGTAACACAATATACTAATCCCTAATCAAAGTTAGCCAATACCCAAATCAAAGAATCAACACAACTTTGAACAATAAAGTAATTACCCAACTTTTAGCCAATCTATAAAGTAGATCAGACATCAGAAGAAACAAATAAGTGACATCGCAAAAAATAAACTACTCCAATTTTTTTTTTTGAAACAATAATTTTAGTTATGAAAATTTATGAAACTTATATTTAGAGATAACTTGAAACCAATCACTACACTCACCAAACCTTGCAATACTAACCATATTTTCATTGCACTACTCTAATGAATCAAAACAAAGTGAGAAGAACACCTTAGATCAATTTTCAACCCTAACTTAAACACAAATCGGAGATACTAACACACACTCAAGAAAAACCCAAGAAGCTAACCTAAACTAATGACAATAAAATGCCGACCATACAAAACATAACCCAGATCTACTAGAGTACAAAAATCATGGAAGACCCAACACTACGATTGACACCCTTGATCCAGTACTAAAGAATCACATAAGGATAAGCACACATGAATAGAATTACCATGAGCCTTCACAACCACTTAAAAAGTCTAAAATTGAACCTTAAATCCTTTTAAATAAATGGATTTTAGATGGCATGGAGGAATAAATATGTAGGAATGATTCCCAATTAAATTTCAAAAGCTAAACATCAAAATCTCACTAAAATTGTAGGTTAGGAAAGTCTGTTAAGATATAACTAACCAAACATAAAAACAAAACAAGGAGAAAATAATTGAAGCAAACATAGTTAAAAGAGAAACATAAGCCCTATAATTATGTAGAACTAACCTCCTAGCCTGATGGTTTCAAAATGGTACACAAATAATGAACCCAACCATGTATCAAAAAGCTCAATAAGAATAATCAAGGACACATATAGCTCAATAGTCTACGAATGTATAAAGAGAGGTTAACCTGCTTATGCCCAATATCACTACCAACCCGACTATCAAGAATAACACAACCAAAGAATCAGTCTCCTCAACAATTACCAAAAAAGATCAATTCATCGTAATCCAATACAAAGAGATCAACTAATAGGGTAGCAACAAATACTAGTTTCAATATGAACTCAAAAGCTAATCTCACTACAAAAAAAAATAAAAAAAATTAATAGAATAAAGGAAAACATAAGCATAGAGGCTAGATATGGAAACATAAATTTCAAAATCATAAAATTGAAACAAAAATAAGAGAATATAGAGGAGCACAAAATATAAATATGAATAAAGCAAAGGTTGGTTAAAAACGAACCAAGAAATAAAACCTTGTATCATCACAATAGAGATTGTTTCCCCTTCTCTAATCTAAAAAGCTTAATGATTACAAGAACTATTTGTACCAGACTAACATGCACCCTAACCACTTGAATACCATGTTGACCATCACCTCTGATCATTGGCAATACCATCTCAAGAGAACTCTAAAATGGATGGAATAACCCTCACTGGGTGCAATCTACGATAGTGTGATAACTTCACACACATAACATAGCCTATACAACTTATCTTATTAAGATGATATAGATGAAACAATATGGTCACTATTGCCTTCTTCCCTTGAATAATTACAACTAAAGGTTTGCCTAGAATTCTGCCCACCCAAATTATGTTGAACCCCATCTAATGTCTGTGGAACTGTCTGAACATGCTCAATGGGGTGACACCGATATTCTAACACAGTATCACCCGAATCACCCTTATGTTAAGGCCAATGACCATTCCCTATGTCACGACCTGATTTTGCGGATCATGATGGCACCTACTATACCACCAGTAGGAGAACCAACCTTGTAGTCCGAAGATTAAGCAGAGAACAACTATATCTACTGGCAAAGAACAAGTACACTAATCAGAAGATAAATAAAATACAAAAGTTTAAGAATATATAAATATCCCAAAACCCAGTATCAGTGTTAAGCAAACCACTATGTATAGAAACAAGAAACCCAAAATAGATTTCATACAACTGTATCTCCGAAATACATTTAGATCATATAGAAATGTCAAATCCAAAGAGAAGCAAGTAAAAGACAGATGTTAAGCTCACCCTGAATCTCTAAACAAAAATATAATTGCACGAGCCGCTGGCAGTAATCACGATCTAGAACATGTATTCAGATCTGTACATGTGCAAGTGTAGTATGAGTACAAGCTGCAGAAATAACTCATACCCTATAGGCTTCAAGGTCCCTCTAGAAAAATAACAATAGTAAAATCATTAAATAACATAATATATTTACAGGGACACAGAACCAATTAGTACAACAAGGAATGTTAGCTATGCAATAAAGAATCACATACAAGTAGACATGTACTGCTAGCTAATCATAAAATAGGATCTCATGCAATGAAGAAAAACGTATTCAAAATCCTTGCAACTATATATGTGACTAATAATGCAATAAATAGGAATCAAAGAAGATAGAAGGAGAATATGGATGGTATATTGGTAACCTAAAGTAAAAAAGTGCACGATTGAATAAGAGCGTGAGGCAAAAAACTCCACATAGCAAGTAATTAACCAATAATAACAACTAAGCAGTAATAGGAATAATAAATTAATGCAAATAAAAGCTGACAAGTCACCTAGCAATAACTGCAGCATACACATAAACACGCTTACTCGTAGGCATCACCATACTACCAGAGGTACCCTGAAAGAGACAACTACAGAAAAGTAAACAAACACATGATGTAACGTTATC
Source organism: Withania somnifera (assembly GCA_039654485.1). Classification (NCBI taxonomy): domain Eukaryota; kingdom Viridiplantae; phylum Streptophyta; class Magnoliopsida; order Solanales; family Solanaceae; genus Withania; species Withania somnifera. Next base: position 11,704 of record JBDJHY011048113.1, read on the forward strand.
CAAACCTCACATACCAATATTACAGAGTCTCAAAGGTCTCGAGCCTTGCATCTCATGCCTCATATCAATAGTATCATCAACAAAGATCTCGAGTCTGGCATCTCGTGCCTCATATTAATAGAATCATAAAGTCATCATCAGCAAATCAAGGCATTCAATACCTGTATATGTATATTGTATCATTAATATCCATAAAAGATCGGGTATGATCAAATGTCCATAACCCATAGTACCATGTGTGTCAAAAAGTTGTACTCGCTGTCGTACAATTACTGACTCAAGTCCTAGCAGCTGTACTCACTGCCAAATGGAGTTAGTCTCTAGTCCGAGCATTTATTAGTTAAATGCTATTTTTTGGTGCCAAGATTTAAAGCCTGGGCTAAAACAGGGGAAAATACTATTAATGGGATTTCGATATAATGCCAAATCTAAAACAGTAAACGATCATTACTTATATTATTATTAGAATATTACCATTTATTTGTTTATGTCATTATCCGTATTTTCTATAAAACTCATCCTCTAGACATCATGGCTTGACAATCAGGTGGTGATAATGACCAAGCCCCAATGCACTCTTATCGGAGATATAGGCCCAGTCTCTCGTGTCATCAATGCACAACAAATCAACAAGTATTTATATCAATATATGATCATGTAATATCAACACACAATGCTCGCACATGTATTTGTAGTCAATCTCTAATTCGCGGGCACCATCTCAATCGGATGCCATAAATGTCAACATGGACGGATGAAAGAACAGTACATAATCACTATATCCACCTAGCTACCCAACCTAGAGATGCTATTTAGTACAATAAGTAAAGCTATAAGCCCAAATATAGCCCACAGAACCTACCTATCATCTGACATTAAGCATTTAAATTTCATAAATAGCACCCTGACTAATATCAAACGGTCTCCAAATAATCTAAAAATTGTGTCAAAGTATTCTATATGCTAATACGAGTATAATGGTGTATTTTTTGCTAAGTTATGGACTAGGACAAAAAAGGGCTTGTGGATTCTGTTCGCCGAAACAGAAAATAAATTTTACTACGGGGTTTCCAACATTACCAGGGACCAGTGCTAAAAATTGAGCACAATTGTAGTGCGGAAAGGTCTTCAAAACAGCCTGAAAAGATTTGACCCTAAAAAATTGAGCATATTAGTTGTGGATTTAGCATTGGAATTTCGATGTATAATTGATACTAGAAGTAATCTATACGCAATTAATGAAGAATTACTCAGATATCTATGGATTAGGGCATGGTATTATCAATTTCATCTCTTGGAATGATTAATGGTAGAAACCATGAATTTCAAGAATAAAAAGGGAAGAAAACTCACCCAAAAACATAAAAGAATCGAAGAACAATGTTGAGAGGATTTTCCCTAGTCATGGAATGGTGTTTGGGAGAAGTTTTTAGCCCTGAAACAAAAGAAATCGTGAAGTTTTGTTTAAATTATAATGTAAGGGTCATGCAGGAAATATTTACTTGCAAGTACAACATTCATCGCGATCTTGCTGACTGAAAACTGCCAGCCACCGTAATTGTTTCGTATGGTCGCGAGCATGCAAGGAGTTTTCTGGGGACACATCGAGATCACATGAAGAGGATTGCGATCGAGTAGAAAGAAGGAATTTTTTCTCATTACGATCATGTAGGACACAACACAATTGCGATAAAGGCCTCTACCTTCAACAGTTGTTGGTTTCTGCTGCAGATATTTAGAATTTCCAATCGGGTTCTCAAAATTGAAACGGAATCCAACGTTCACAAAAAAAGTATGTATTTTGAGTTAAGGACATATTTTGAACTCAACAGAATTGATGAAGTTTACATAAGAGGTCGTTTTGGATGAATGTTGACCAAATCAACACTTCAATTAACTTTCAAGATTTCTCCACCAATACATCGAATATACAATGACATGTACAGAAATTATACCAACATCTCCACTAGCCCAAATTCATCATTCTGAAGTTGCTGGAAGCATCAAAAATCTAATCCAACAATTAAAACACCAATTTACAAAACAAGCTCCACTTTATGCTTAAACTTAACTAAAATCCACAGATTGGCATAAATTGCAAACGAAAACTCCAAAACAGAAACTTAAGGTCAATCATGACTTTATTTGGCATTTCATAGCTAACAGAATTGTCTAAATTTTATTCCAATCTCATCTTGGAGGAAAGTTGACTTTGGTCAATGAGTACTTAGTTTTAGACACTAAAAAAGGCAATTTGAGATATTTCTCAACCGAGTCACCAAGGATTCAAACTACCTGTCCCGACTTAGGGCAACTACTAAAATGTTCTAGAATGCAAAACATTGCGTATTTATCATAAATGACCATAAGGGTCATTACAACATCTACTATTAAAAGGACTTTCGTACCCGAGAGTCAAGTAAATGCAAGAAACAAATGGGAAGAGAATGCACCTGATAACTGCAAATACTGTTTTTGTATATCACTCTTGATCTCCCCAGTAGC